>PVKV010009245.1:0-60730 GCA_004027835.1 Alouatta palliata | reverse complement strand
CGTGATCCACCCGCCTCGGCCTCCCAAAGTGCTGGGATTACAGGTGTGAGCCACCGCGCCCGGCTCTGCAGTTTCTTAATCACATGAGTCCCAAGATGGTTCCCTGTGCCCTCCTCAGGGCAAGCTGGGGGAGACAGGGAGAACGAAGGACAAAGCTTCTATAGGTGATGATCTGTTCTGCCTCCTCCTTTTCGAAGCAGATGGCAGCCGCGGGGAGCTTTCCCAGCCCACCCTCACGATCCAGACTCATCCCTACCGCACCTGCGACCCTGTGGAGATGAGTTACCCCCGGGACCAATTCCAGCCTGCCATCCGGGTGGCTGACTTGCTGCAGCACATCACGCAGATGAAGAGAGGCCAGGGCTACGGGTTCAAGGAGGAATATGAGGTAAGAGACCGGCCTGTGGGGAAACTTCCTGATTGTTTATTTGGGCACTAAAGCCTTGCTACCAAAAGTATGCCTCCCTGGCCAGCAGCATCAGTATCACCTGGGAGTGTGTGGGAAAGGCAGCATCTCGGGCCCCACCCTGCCCTACTGAATCAGAACCTGCATTTTAACCAGAAACTAGGTGATTTGTATACACATTAAATCTGAGAAGCACCGTTCTAAATAGTTCTAAGACATCCTTTTTCACTCTTTTCTCTCCCCTTCCCCTTTCATTATCCAGTTAGCTCCAAAGGTTCTATACTTTGGAGTCTCACCTCCATTCAGTATGACAGAAAATGGCTCAGGCTCCCATCCCACATGCTGTAGAAAAGCCAGCAAATCTCCCCTGCTTGCTCTTGGTCACCTCTTGTCTCCTGCTCAAGCTTCTGTGATATTCTCCTCCCTGCTCCCACTCCGAAGGCAGTGCTTTATCTCCAGTGACCAGTTTTCTCTCTCTGCACCTTCTCTTCACTCCTGCATTGGGCATCCCTTTCCCACCTCCCCAAAGTATCTCTAACACAAAGGATTTGCAGGTAGGGGTTGTTACCAAGGTTTAGGGAATAATAGAGAAGGATTGCAGCAAAGTACAGGAAGCACCTCAATATGATACTGTTCTTCTTATAAATTCCTTAACCATCTACATCGCTGGTAAGCCCTTCTAAGGTTCTGGTCTCCTGACAGGTCTCTAGCCAATTTCTCCCCAACGTTTTCTCTGGTGTCCTCAAAACTTCCTCCACCCCTCCCCCAGCATACAGACAAAGGGCCCCACATTCCTCTTTTATTTTGCAGAACAATTTAGCTTTCTTTATCTCACTCTTTTTGTTTCAAATCCTGCCCATTAGGCCCCACCTTTTACAAGCAAAAAGCAAAATAAAATAGAAAAATATGCATTAAGGCATTTTTCTGAAACAAATAGCAGCTCACTCTCCAAGAATAATTCTGCAGCTCTCCTAGTTACGGGTAGAATCCAGCTGCATCCAGCTTTGAAAACAAGAATTCCTTTCTTCACTTTTCCTTTCCTCTCTTTCCCTTCCCTCCTTCCTTCCTAAAATATCTTTTGAGTATCTTCTGTGTACCACGCTCTGAATTGTATGCATTTGTGGATTTTTGTTGTTTGTTTTTTCCCTTTACATGGAGCGTGTGCCCCAGATATGCTCGATTCACTGTCACTGTGTGCAGTAGAAAACTCATTGGCTCAAAGTCCACACATTTGGAATTCTAAATATTGCAGACTAAGTATATCCCTCAGACTATATTCTGAGAAAGAGCTTACAAAGCAATATTTCTGAAGTCGTATGAGGTCATGAAATTGTGCTAAACTGGGGGTCCAGACAGCTGGATTCCAATGTAGTAAGCTGTTTGATTTTAGAATTTTGCTCTCCGAGTTTTAAAATTCTTTATTAGCTGAGTGAAGAATTTGGATTAGGTGATTTCTCAGGACCTATCTGGTCCTAAAATTTTATGAGAGTGTAAAACATGGTGACAAGGGGCATGTTTGACATATTTATGAGAAAAAAAAGTTTATATCAATGGATGTGAGTAATTACCAGCTTGGGAGAACTGGCACTTAATTTCAAATATGGTCTAAGTAAAATAGCATTTTTCATATTCTCATCTACAAATCTTGAAAGAATGTTTGAATTAGAGTTGAAGAAGATGATCTCGTCCCCTCCCATCCCTGGGTCTCATTTCCTAGAGGGCTGAAAGGCCCCAGTCTCTGGGGAGCAGGGTGCATGTGAGCGTGCTTTATGTGTGTGTATGTAAGCCTGTTTGTTGAGCAAATGTCAGGAAGGTTGTGTTGTTTGGAATGGTATATTCCACATTAGTCATAACAATTTAATTAAAAGTTGCAAATATCATTAAGGGAGATTTGTGGCTTACCAAAAAAAAAAAAAGGAACAAGCAGCCAGAGAAACACATATGTAAGAACTTGCAATCTGACATTTGAAGACAGAATTACAAGTATGTTTGACAACTTTAATGCATTTCCTTCCAGATTAATATTTCTTTTAAAGCAATCATCCCTGTGTGATGAGTTGCTTTTTAAAATTTCTTCTTCGTAGTAACCTTTTGCATTTTCCAAATTTTCTAGCATGGAAATGAACAGCTTTTATAATGAGAAAACAAACAATACACGTCATTTCATCATTTGAACTACAACCAGAAATCTAACTAGGCTCGCCATGGCCTCAATTAGTTCAAATTATATTAATCAGCAAGCTATAAAGCTTAGCTTTTAGTTAGCATTATTTTCTGATTAGCTGAGGGTTAATTGGAAAATTTTGCCTGATAAAAGTCATTTCACAATGTACTAGCCCACAGTGTCCACCCAGAATACAGCTGGATATTACTTTGATCATCAAGGCTCCTGTGATATCTAGAATCTTCATCCTGAGCGGAAGAGTCACAGATCTGCTGGGAGAATCGGTGTCCTATTGCACATATAAGACTCCTGAGCCTCCAGGCCTACTCTCATACCAACCTGCTACATGCTGTTTGTTGCCTGTCACTTCCCTGTTCTGTTCAATTTTTTCATACAAATGAGTGGGTTTGACACGTTGACATCTAAGGGACAGCTCAGCCATAGCAAGCTGTGTCAGAAGACAAAATTCAATTCAGCTGAACAATCACTTAAAATTTGCTCAGTAAATATTTGCTGTTTACTGGCCAGGCAGGGTGGCTCATGCCTGTAATCCCAGCATTTTGGGAGGCAGAGGCGGGCAGATCCCCTGAGGTCGAGAGTTCGAGACCAGCCTGATCAACATGGAGAAACCCTGTCTCTACTAAAAATACAAAAAAAATTAGCTGGGCATGGTGGCGCGCGCCTGTAGTCCCAGCTACTTGGGAGGCTGAGGCAGGAGAATTGCTTGAACCCAGGAGGCGGAGGTTGCGGTGAGCCGAGATCGCGCCATTGCACTCCAGCCTGGGCAACAAGAGCGAAACTCCGTCTCAAAAAAAAAAAAAAAGGTACAAAAAAAAAATTATCAAAGCATGGTGGTGCATGCCTGTAATCCCAGCTACTCGGGAGGCTGAGGCAGGAGAATCACTTGAACCCAAGAGGCAGAGGTTGTGGTGAGCAGAGATTGCGCCATTGCACTCCACCTTGGGCAACAAAAGCGAAAGTCCGTCTCAAAAATATATGTATACATATTTACTATTTACTATTGCCAAGGATGATTCTGGGTATTTGGGATATGACAGTGAAGAAAACAAAGATTTTCACACTCCTGAAGCCTGTATTCTAGCAAGGGAAATAGGAAATAAACATAAGCTTAAAAAATAAGCAAATTATGTAATGTAGTATGCTAGACAGTAAAAAATACCATTTGCTATGTTACAAACCATGCCAAATCTTAACATCATATCTTGCACTTACTGATTCTGTGGGTCAGGAATTTGTGCAGTGTGCAACAGGAACAACCTGTCTCTTCCACACAGTGTCCAGAGCCTTGGCCAGGAAGTCTTCAAGGCTGGGGGCTGAAATCATCTGAACATGTCTTCACTCTTGTCTAGTGACTGATGCAGGCTTTCAATTGGGATTGCCCGCTGGAAGACCTACACATGGCCTCTTCAAGTGGCCTGGGCTTCTTCTCAGCATGGTAGCCTTGGGATAGTTGGACTATTTCCATGGAGGCTCAGCACTCCAAAGGTGAGTTCCCCAGATAACAAGGTGAAAAGTGCATCACCTTTGTGACCTAAACTTGGGTGTAACACTGTATTATTCCTCAATGTACTATTGGTCGTAAGCAAGTAAAAACTCCCCACATTCTAGGAGAGGACAATTTGACTCTATCCCTTGATGAGGAGGGGCAGTTGCCAGATTCTAGAGGAGCCTGCAGAGCAAGAAATACTGAAAAATAAAATCTTTGGATAATACAGTCTGTCAAAAGTACCATGGAAAAAGCAAGAGCAGAGCAAGGATGGGAGAGTTGTTCCAAGGCTATGAAGTAGAGGAGGTTCCAGTAGTAAATAGGATAAAAGGGTAGTCCTTAATTAGAAGATGACATTTGAATATAGGCATGGTGGAAGATATCTGGAGGAAGAGAGTTCCAGATCTAGAGAGTAATATACCTGGCACATACAAGCAGCTGCAAAGAGGCCAGGGTGGCAGAGGTAGAGTCAGCAAGGGCTGGAAGTAATCGGAGATTCAGCTGGAGAAATAAAGAGGGACGTGACCGTGCCACGCATTACAGGCTGTTAGAAGGACTTTGGCTTTTACACTGACTAAAATGGAAAGCCACTGCAGAGTTTTGAAAGGCAAGTGCTGATGGTCCGGCCTTGCTTCATTCTAGCTGCTGTGTTGAGAATGGAACTTAGGAAGGCAAGGGTGAAAGCAAGGAGGCCAGTTAAGAGACCAGTGCAGTAACCCAGGTGAGAGACGAGGATGACTCAGGGCGTGGCAGAGGAGGTGGTGAGAAGTGGTTGGATTCTGAATATCTTTGAAAGATGGAGCCAACAGCATTTCCTAACACATGGTATATGTTACAAAAGGAATTAAGGGTGACTCCCAGGCTGTTGCCTGTGCCACTGGTAGGGTGGAGCTGCCTCTAGTGGAAATAGGGAGTAAGGCAGAGCTGAAGCAGTCAGTAGTTTCATGTTAAATTGAGTTTGCAATGACCATTGCAAGACATCTTAGTGTCTCTGTGTGGTAAGGAGGTAGTTGAATCTCTGAAGTTGGAATTTGGGTAAGAAGCCTGGGTTGGAGAGAAACCTTTGGGAGTCGTTGGCCTGTAGATGATGAAAGCCACAAGACTGGGTGAGGTCACCAAGCAAGTGAGTATAGACAGAGACAAGGACCTAGGACCAGGCCTTTCAGAATTTCAACTTTAAGACATGGGAGCATTTTCCATGGGACAGTTACTGTACTAGGCTCTGGGAACTGAGAAGGTGAAATAGAACCCTTGCCTTCTAGGGAACTTAGAGCCTATTCTTAGACATAAGCTGCTCATTTCAATATCTTGGCAAAATGCCACGATAGAGGTATACCCAGAGCTATGAGAACTCTTGGGCACGGGTTGCGTTAACCCAGCCTAAAGGTAAATACCCAGTGGCTTTCTGAAAAACATAAAACCTAAATCAAAGCTTGAGAAGTAGGAAGAACCAAATTCAAAAAGGGAAGAGCGTTCCAGGCAAAGCAGGTAGCACAAGCTATGGCACAGGAATATGTATAGCCCGTTGAGTGAGGGGAGCCAGAAACTGTTTGGGAGGAAGCATGGAGCGAGATGGGGCTGAAATTGTCAACAGGGGCCAGGATGAGGCAGGAGGCCAGTATTGGTAACGCTAATGAGTTTGGATTTTAATCAAGGAGCCACTGGAGCCATCAAAGAGAGCAGGACATTTTTTAAGTTCATTTGCATTTTAGATCTTGTAGAGATCAGAGCAGGGACAACAGAGGCAGGTAGGCGGCTGGGACAGTAATTCAAGGAAAAGATGGGGCTACTCAAACCAGGAGACTGGGCCCAGAGCCCAGACAAGCCTACACACTTTCTCTGCATGTAGAGCCATAAAACCAGCTTGTTCTCATTGGCATGAAAACTTGAGCCTCTCAATATATATTTTAAGTTTAATCATTTGAAATAGTGTATGAACAGTCTTGACTTGAAAGTCAAAATGCCTGGAATCAAGTCCTATAACATTCATTAAGTATTCAGGTGGCCTTAGGCAGGTCACTGTCCTTCTCTGGGCCTCCATTTCCACATTTATGCAGTGAGAGCAAAGGGGTTTGTCAAAGTGATCCAAAGAACCCTTCTGTCACTGATATTCTGGGAGTCTAAATAGGAACCAATCAGCCGAGCCAGCTGGGCCTCCCTCCCACTGATGGTCGCATGGGACCTCACTCTCTGGAGCCACCACTCACGTGGTTATATCTCAAGTTCTAAAAAACAAAATTGGCCAAGGGCCTTGGGCTCCTAGGAGCTCAAGGAGGCCCCAGGCAAATTAACTTCACCTGCCAGACAGATCCGCGCCTCAGTCAGAGGCTTTCAGTTTGGGTTGCACATTAGAATTCCCCCGGGGTAGTTTTAAAAAAAACAATGCTCAGGCCACATTTCAGATCAGTTACATCAGAATCGCTGGGGGTGGGATGTATACTTCAGTGTTTTCTAAGCCCTTCAGTTGATGACAATATTTAAAGCTGAGAACCACTAAGAAAACCCATGGAGTCCCCAGCGTGTTCCCTGCTTGTGCCCACAGACTCATCCCCTGGCATACTCTGCCTGCCAACCCTCAGGTCTACCCCCGCTGATGAAAGGGCATGTGATTCTGAGCCATATGCCCTTCCTATTAAAGTCAAGAGCATGTGATTCTGAACCACAGTGTCCTCCTTCCTCCCCAGTCTGCTTCCCCCGCCCCCAGCTCCAGTTCTCCCATCTTCCCCTGTTACACAGCAAAACCCTAAGGATCACAGCAAAATATAAGAGATGTGGGCTGGAGAGCCGAGTTGTCTGTGTGCCGTGTAACCCCTGCCATGGTAGTCAGAAGAGTAGCAGGTTTAGGGAAGATGAGGGTGAATCGGAAGAGGTGACTTTGTGTTGGAGAGAAGGAAGAAAGCATGTTCATCCCAGTTCCACCCAGACAGCCTGTCATTGTAATGAATGGAACAAGCCCAGTAGGGCAACCAGAAGGTATCTGGTTATTACAACTCTATTAAGACCATTTAAAGCAACAAGGAACAGCTGTGAGGAATATGATGCAGCCTAATGAAGAGCAAACATTTGTTCATTTTCCAGCTCGGGACGGACACGCCGTATGTATGGCTTTTGTGGGGAAGTCTTGTGTTGCCATCTTGCTCTTAGTCATCTGTGGGTGATGGGGTAATGGCAGGCAGTCAGCTTTTGAATGGGGCATAACCAGAGAGATGGAAGTTTTAGGTCACCCCAGCTGCTTCCTTCTCTGCTCAGAGCCACCTGAGCAATGTCGGAGTATATCTCTGCTTCTCCCATAAGCCTTGCTCTCCTCAGCTGGTAACAATGACAGAATATCCCACCACAGGTAACCCCAGAAAGAAAGGTTCTGGTTCAGTTCCTCAATTTGCAGATGTGCATGGTTCTAGGGAGGGGCCTGAGGAATTACTGGCCCATGCCCAAACCATGAATGGGAAATCCGTGGTTGTTCTTCAACTCTGGGAACTCATAGTGACCAAACTAGGAAGACCTGGGCCCCACCTGCTCCTTTCAGTCCATTCCACCCCACCTCCAGACTGAAAAAAGAAGACAGTAGGCCCATGTAGTTTCAAACTGGGGAGTTTTCCAGAAGGAAAGAGCTCACGTGGAAGACTGTTAACTCAGTCTTTTATTTTTAGCCTATTTTATTGTTCTACTTACAATATTGTTTGTAACAGAGCACATGGTGAGTTTTTTTGTTTTAATACAGGATCTCCCCCAACCAAGTGAGCAATTTTCAGGTAGTCCTGTAGAAAAATCCTTTGACCAAGAGTCAAAACCTGGTTCTCAATCTGCTCCTGAGATTCTGGTTGGTCTTGGGCAAGACTCTTCCCTCTCTGGGTCTCATTTTCATCTGTGAAATGTTTGGCTACATGCTTCGCATGAAATTCTGAAGGCTGATAGTATATGCCTCTATTTTATAAACATTCATCTGGCCAGAAACACTCATCGAGTATTGAGTGTCTGGGCACTGGAGATAGAAAGCTGTATAAAGAAAATAAAGACGCGACTTTAAAGAAAACGCATGATCTTGCTGTACGATATAATGATATAACAGAGCTCTAGTTCAAATGCTTTGGAGATACATTTGCTTTTTGTCACTTCTTGTTGCCAAAATCTATCAGAAGTTTCACAAAAGATAAGACTCCGAGTTAGAGAAAAGTAGAAGAAGGTGGGTAGAGGAGAAGGAGGTGTGCAAGAGGGAGCTACATGTGCAAATCTTGGAAGCAAAAAACGATTGAAATTCTGCAGCCAGCTTTTGAGGAGAAACAAAGATGCCTGCCTATGAAAGGAAAAACAAAATGAAAGTAGTTGGGGAGATTTAACAGGAATCTTACACCCCTTGCACAG
Source organism: Alouatta palliata (assembly GCA_004027835.1). Lineage (NCBI taxonomy): Eukaryota > Metazoa > Chordata > Mammalia > Primates > Atelidae > Alouatta > Alouatta palliata. Next base: position 52,291 of record PVKV010009245.1, on the reverse strand, counting down.
TTTTCTTGAATAGAGTTATCAGAGTTAGGATCATGGCACCTGGCAGTCTGCCTCTTCACCATAGCTGGCTACAAGTTTGGAGGAGAGTTGCTGGCCTAGAGTCAGCCACCTGGAAGCTCATGCATGACAATGGAGACATGTGTAGGCAGCTGGAAGTCTGTAGCCTGAAGTGAATTATGGGGATCCCCAAGATTGTGGGTTCCCAGCTGGGAAGAATAGAGGTACCATCATGTGAGATTCCCCATTAAGCTATAGACTTCATGAAGGCAGAGAATTTGTCATCTAAAAGGCCTTGTGTAGCTTTTAATTGGGCCTTTTAAAGAGTGCTTTGTGAGTCTACGTGCAGACATGCACTCAACTTCTCTGCCTTGATCAAAGCTCCTGTCACAGACAGATACCTCCATCTTGCTGCAATCTGATTTTCTACTTAGCTTTACCAGCAGAACTCATAAATTACTGTCTATTTAGTGACATGGTACACAATAATATTTGCTCTCCTGATGCCACTCTGAGTAGATGTCATTAGTCATCCTCTCCTGCTTTCTCTGTCCACATTTATAATCCCTAAGGCGTGTGCTTTTCAGCACAGAAGGTGGCATTTGTTGAAAACTTGGCCTCTGCCAAGGCTACCACTAACTCCTGCAGCACCTTAGAGTAAAATGGCAAAAGGTGCACCTGCCTCAAGATATTTGACTGTCACCTTCCAGAAAATGTTCATAATAAATATGAAAACCTGAAATTTCTGCCATATGCGTGGTGCTCCCGTAGGTGCAATGCTCTTGGATTGTACGCAACATACACAGCTCTCTGTGATTCCCTTGCCACCACAAGCTGGCCATTGACACCAGTAAATGTGTTAACTGAACCCATGGACCACAGTAGAGACCAGACCTTAGGCTCCTAACAGATTATGAAACTTTCCCATTCCCTGAATGCTATTTTACCTATACCTAGAGAGACAGACTTGTCCCAGTTTGTCAAAAATGGTCCCCATTTTAAAACTGAAAGTCCTACATCCTGGGACCCCCTTTGGTCCAAGACAAACCAGAATGGAGGTTTCAGAGAGCTCTCGTCTTTGCCCATGTAAGAAAAAACCTGATGTTTCTACTGTTGTGGAAGACAGTGTGGCAATTCCTCAAGGATCTAGAACCAGAAATACCGTTTGGCCCAATTATCTCCAGGAATACAGTCAAGCCAAGGGGAGTGAAGGGGGGCATTGCAAATGACAGAATCTGCTGAGGATAGGAGGTGAACGGGGAAATGAAATAGGCTGGCACGCCCTCAGCCTTGAATTGGGAGTGAACTGCTCTAGGAAGCTTTGTGTTTTGACATCTTACTATTTTAGACATAACTCAAAAAGGCTTAGGTGCAAAGAAGAGTGCCTAAAGAAGGATGGCAAGCTTCTGTTGGTTTGCCTCAGTAGAGCCAGGTGGAGGAAAAAATCAGCCACACAGGCCTCAGGGATCATTCTCAGTTCTAGCAGATAATGAAAGTACTAAGTGGGACATGGAGGTAGAGTTCATAGCCCTATGAACTGGGTCAGCCCAGCAGAACCTAAGAAGACACATGGTCTGAGCCTCCTACTGGCTCAGCTCTGTGGATGGGAGGGTGGGTTGCAATCATAGGGAGATTTAGTCTGGAACAGGTACCAGATGATATTCTTATTCTAAAATCTATAAAGCCTGTCATCAAGGATAAAGCAGGGTTCCAAGGACAAGCACTGTCTGCCATTTATCATGATGCTGGTGCTGGCTCAGCCTCCCCCTCTTAAAAAACTTCCAAAACATTCCCATTGAATTATAATAAAACTCACGTTCTTGTCCCTTGGTCCATAAGACCTTGATTGAACACCCTGCCCCAACCCCGAGCCAAATCCACATTACTTGTCATCCTCCTCCTCTTACTCTCTCTGCTCTGGAGAGCCTCCCTTCAAGTTCTAGAACCCACAAAGCTCACTCCATCCCAGGGCCTCCATACCTGCTGTTCCCTCTGCATGGAACATTCTTTCCCCAGCTCTTGCCAAAGCCGGCACCTGCTTATTTTCATTTTTAGCTGAACTGTGTTGGCCAGAGATCAGTAGGGACACACCTGGAGTTGAACAGGTTGGGTTTATCCCTTGTTGCAATGACATGAATGCATACCTGGAAGGGCGCATTCCTGTGGGACATTTCAGGAAGAGTATGTTAGAAAGGACTGAGAATGGGAGCCACCTGCAGACTCCGCGCACCATGGCTGTGTCTGTGCCTCTGTGTGATTGCCAGGCCTGGAAGGATGCGAGGCTCCCGCTCTCCACCACAAGCAACGAAGCCTGCAAGCTGTTCGATGCCACACTGACCCAGTATGTAAAATGGACCAATGACAAGAGTCTTGGTGGTATCGATGGCTGCCTGTCAAAGCTCAAAGCAGCAGATCCGACCTTCACGATGGGCCATGCCATCTCGAATGGCCTGGTGCTAATTGGCACTGGAAGCTCCGTGAAGCTGGACAAAGAGCTGGACCTGTCTGTGAAGACGATGGTGGAGATTTCAAGAACCCAGCCGCTGACAAGGCGGGAGCAGCTGCACGTGTCTGCAGTAGAGACATTTGCCAAGGGGAGCTTTCCAAATGCCTGTGAGCTATGGGAACAGATTCTCCAGGACCACCCAACCGACACGTTGACCCTGAAATTTTCCCATGATGCTTATTTTTACCTGGGCTGTCAGGAACAGATGCGAGATTCTGTTGCTCGAATTTACCCCTTCTGGACACCTGACATCCCCCTAAGCAGCTATGTGAAAGGCATCTACTCTTTTGGCTTAATGGAAACCAACTTCTACGATCAGGCAAAAAAACTTGCCAAAGAGTCTTTATCTACGAACCCGACAGACGCGTGGTCGGTGCATACCATCGCTCACATCCGTGAGATGAAAGAAAGCAGAGATCAAGGATGGGCTGGAATTCATGCAGCACTCAGAGGCCCAGTGGAAGGACTCGGATATGCTGGCTTGTCATAACTATTGGCACTGGGCATTATATCTGATTGAGAAGGGTGAATATGAAGTCGCGCTGACCGTCTACGTTGCCCACAGAGATGTCTTCAACCAGCTACTGATTGACGTGGCCTTAAACTGCACCTCCAGTGTCCATAACAACGTGGCCAGGAGCCTTCTGATGGAGCGTGATGCCTTGAAGCCCAACTCACCTCTGACCGAGCGGCTCATCCGCAAAGTGACTTCCCTTCATCTCATGTAGTGAGCCAGCCTGGCCGCCTCCACCCTGCAGAACCTCAGTGATGGCCTCACTGGCATCCAGTCAGCTGCTCCCTTGGCTTAGAGAGGGGGGATGGCCAGAGCCTGTTTGTTAGGGCTGTTAGAGGGTGGTCTTCAGTTTTACAGGAAGGCGGTCAAACGGTAATTTTCAATGTGACTCTGAATCTTCTTGCAGTCCTGGAGAAGACCGGCACGTCTTTTTAGCAGTCACAGCCAGTGTGGGTGCTGCTCTTGCCACCTGCCTTACAAATTCTGTTTCCCAGGGGAATGTGTCTACTGCCTGGTGGTTCAGGGCTTGGAAGGCAGGGCAGGGGTGGGGGCTGATTCCGCTGGGATGAGTCTTCCAGAGGCAGCCTCCCCTACCACCTGTCCCCCTCCCCACCAGGCTGCCCTTGGGATGGACCTTTTCATTTACTTTTCCATGTATTCTAGACAGGTTCTGTGGTCCCACGGTGTTGCTGTCCCATGTTTCAGGTGAGGGTACCAAGGGTAGGGAGTGGCCCGCCTGCTGCCTTTGGCCTCGACCCCCTGCTGCTGCACCCACTGCCCTCCCTGCAGATGAACGCGCACATGGGGTCCTCCTCTGTCTGTGGGCTGAGTCTTCCGGCCCCTGGCGGGGACTGTGTCGGTGCTTGGAGCTGTTTCTCTTTAAACTGCACATCATTGCAGGGCTTCGTGTCCACTGTGACTTTAACCATAAACGCACTTCAGAAGTGCAAGGATTGAGCTCAGGGCTGCTCTGTTGTGGTAAAACCCAAAGTGCTGTGATGTGTGGCTGTGACAAGTCCTGCGGGTGCCGCCCCTGGCTCCTGCTTCCCCACTGAGCGCCCTCCTGAATGTGCTGCTGACTCAGTTGTCTGCTTTCAGCCTTCCTGTGAGGAGTGGTCCCAGTGCACAAATGTTTTTCAAGTTCCTTCAGTTTGTACTGAACTTAGGGAGGGATTCATCAGGGCAGGAAGCGGGCAGGCCTACTAGAAGGGAGAGGAGATCTCCAAATCTATTGAGTGCCCACAGTTTGCTCAAGGCCAGGCTTAATTCAGGAATTAAAATGAATTAATCGATTCCTCTAAGTCTTTGAGCATCTGTGCTCCAGGCCTGGGGTTGGGTCCTGGGAGACAGCTTCTCCTTGAACTTAAGGTAGGTGGGGCACAGCAGCTCACGCCTGTAATCTCAACACTTTGGGAGGCTGAGGCAGATGGATCCCCTGCAGTCAGGAGTTCGAGACCAGCCTGGCCAACATGGTGAGACCCCATCTCTACTAAATATACAAAAATTAGCCAGGCATGGTGGTATACATCTGTAGTCCCAGCTGCTCAGGAGGTTGAGGCAGAATCACTTGAACCTGGGAGGCAGCAGTTGCAGTGAGCCAAGATGGCACCCCTGCAGTCCAGCCTGGGTGATAGAGCAAGACTCTGTCTCAAGAAGGAAAACAATTAAAAAGTAGGTGGGGCATCTAGTCAAGAAAATGGGTAATTATAGTAGGATTTCCAGTGAAGTGCCTTCTCTACCCAGGAGCTAGGGACATATCCTAAGGAGGAGCCTCCCTCCCCTCTCCTGGTTCTAAGCAAGATGTGACTTGGCTGTGTAATTGGGAACCCTGGTTCCTCCTCCAGGAAGCCTTCTACCCCCGAACTCCTGCTGCAGGCTGCTGAGGGTGCTGCCTCTGTGCCCCTCAGCCCTTGGCACCTGCCCTTGCTATTGCACCCCTGCCATGACCTCCCCAGGTCAGAGACAACACTGTCCTCAGCATCACCCGGCAAATGGCCTGCACTGAATAGCTGTCAATGAAAGTTGGTGAATGAATGCATAAAAAAATGGGGCTGAACTCTGAGGGAAAAAAAAAAAAAAAAAAAAAGGACTGAGAATATGGGCTGTGTTTGCTGATTTGAGAGAGGGCTTCAGGAGATGAGACTTTGTTTTAGGTGAGACACTTTCGGGAGGTGGTATGATTGGATATCTTAATACATCTTACCTATGAGAAGAGAAGACCAGATACAGGCTAGAGCTGTAATTGGCAAAAAAAACAGTGGTCACTCATATTAACCAGAATAGGGGTGTTTGGTCATTTTTTTGTCTTGGACAATGTTCATATTTTTGTCTGTGTCCTGACACAACTTGCTTTTGTCTTGTTCCATCCTGGCTTCACAGTGGCCTTGCCTGTGGTTGGTCTTCCGTGAAACTGTCCACGTTCAATAGGAGAGCACCAGGGCCCACTTGTGAGTGCCGGGTCAGCTCCCAGAATTCAGGGGCTGCTTTTCTCCCTCTCAGATCTCCCCTTTTCAGAGTTCTGTCCACACCACCCTGTCTAGTCCCTTGCCTTGGTCCCTGTCTATCCCAGCACCTGGCATCCAGATGGTCGCTGGGGAGGGAAGGAAGTGAGCAAGGGAGGGAGCAGGGACAGACTCACTCAGTGTATATTCTTGGGCAAGTCATTTCCTGTCTCGAGACCTCACTTTGCTGATCTATGAAATGAGTCAATAATTTTCTCAAAAGATCTTTCCAAATCTGACTTTAGAGGATTCTATAAATATCACAGCACAGCTCTCCAGGGATAAGGACATCCCCAAATACATCTTTTGAACTAAAAGAAAGGGACTGCCTTGGAAAAGTAACACTGTTGAAAAGTAGGAAACATTTCCACACTCAGAGAGGATTGTAAAAATAGGGCTCAGCACTCTCAGGAGAAAAGAATGAGAAAAGGAAAGCGAAGATTGATAATGGGTGAATATAATGAGATGGCAATTTTTGTTTCAAAAGAATGTGATTAGCAGCTAATGACTGCCACCATTCCCTGGTCAATCTACTGTAAGTAGCCATTAATGGGAAAATAATGTCCTCGGCTTGCTCACTTTGAAGATGGAAATGAGTCTCCCTTTCATACTTTCCCCGCCTCATATTTTTTTCTCCAGGAGATTATCCCTTATTAGATTGTAGCTCCCTAAAAAGGGAGATGGATGTGTGATCAAAGTCTGCCAGTTACAGGGTCATTACCACTCCCTCCCAGCAGTTCTGTTAGGCATCCCTCCTCTGATCCCTCCTCTGTGATCAACATCGTCACAGCCCCCAGGCCCACTCGATCTCCTTCATTCTCCACTAAGGGAGACAGAGGCTCCCAGGACTGTCATGGGGCCTGCGTGGTTTCCCACGAAATGCCACTCACTTACCACAACTGTTTTGTTTGGTTTAGGATTGTCAAGGGATAGGTGCATGTTGGGGTGTCTCCTGGAAGGCATTGTGTTTGTTGATGGTGAGAGGACCCCAAACTGCCATTCAAGGATTCCGGGAGTGAACAGAAGGGACTTTCATCAAATCTCTGCAAGATGTCACAGGAGAGAGAAATTACACACATTTACTCTGTGGGGCCCCATGAGATGGCATAGGCAAAGTATAGGGAGGTTGAGTAAAGAAAAAACTGTGGTGAATCTGTCCAAAAGTGAGGACAGAAGTTGGAGAAGTGGTGAGCTATCTGTCACAGAGGGTATCCAAGTGATAGATGCTGTGGATCCGCTTATCAGCTGCTTGGAAGGCCAGTGTGGTTGGGAACACAACTGGGCCATTTTCAAAGTCACTGACACCTCTAGGATCCCAGGATATTTGCCCCTGAATGCACAGTAGCCACCTCATTCACTAATTATTTCACTCATTCATTCATCCTAAAGAGGTCTTTCAAGCATATCTGAAGCACGGAGCCAACATTGGGTTCTGGAGACACAGTCATGACTAAGATCCTGTGCTTTCCCTGAAGGAGCCCATGGCCAAACTGAGAAACAGAATTAAATTATTAAATGCAAAGAAGTCCATCTAATAATAGAAGGGGCTGGCTCTAACTGGGGATGCAGTGCGGTGAAGGAGAGTGAACAGAGAAGATTCCACAAAGAAGATGCTTACACTAGGTTTTGAAGGATATGTAGGAGTTTGCCAGATGAACTCAGGTGAAAGCGAATTTCAGGCAAAGGGAACAGCATGTGAAAAGTCTTATAAATTTTAAACACCTTATAACCAACAATATAGATATAAGGGCCAGAAGTGAGGCTGTAGGGGCATTTGGGGTGAAGTCATTAAGGACCTAAAGAATTTGAAATTTGTCCTGAAGGCAATGGCAAGGGGAGTAACGGGGTCCTATTCACATTTTAGAATGATCTCTCTGATTACAGTGGAGAAGGGACTGGAGGTGACAAAACCAAAACAAAAGGAACCAATGAGGAGAATTGTGTGAGAGTATTTTAAAGTCACCATTTGCAAATATTACAGCTGCACAGTAGTATCACCTGGGGAGCTTTAAACACTACCAGTGCCTGTGTCCCACCCCAGAGAGTCTGACTTAATTGGTCTTGAGGAGGACCTTGGATTTGGGAGTTGTAAAGCCTCCCCAGGTGATTCTAGTGTGCAGTCACATAAGAGACCTTAAGGTAACCGTATCCCAAACCCTGGCACATAGCAAGTACTCAACACATTTTTTTTCCCCAAAAAAATTAGTACGAAAACAGTCATGCTATCCTGCTTTTGGCTTCACCTCACTTTCAGGGGGACATGTTTGAATGAACAATTGGTTTTTACCACAGAAGGTTTCAGGTACAAAATCCACCCTCAAAAGATCGGCTTCGACATCCAGAAATCCAGTGCTACCACTGAGAGCATCAACCTCCCTTCACATACAGAGAATAGACCTGCCAAACTGCCTGGAAGAGCTAGAGCTACCTGGCTGGTATAGAGGATGAAGCTAGGGATAGAATCTGAGTTCTGAGAGTTACCTGCAGTAGCTAGAAGCATCTTCCATCTAGAGATGGCCTAAACTGCTGGCAAGATGGATGCAGGGTTTGGTAAAATGAGGAGCAAGAAGAGAAACAGGAAAAGGAGATGAATGAGAAAGAACTAGGGGAGAAAAGTGAGGGATAAGCCCCACGTTTGTAAAATGAGCACTTACCTATCCATGTAACATTTTTTCCATATCCAGATTTAGGTCAGAGATTGGTCCCCAAAGCCTAGCACCTGTTTTCCTTCTCTTCCAGGGTGTTTATCTGAGGGCATTGGACACACAAAGAGCAAAATTTTGACTCATTAATAGCTATTAAGGTACTTTATTATCCCAGTCTAAACCCTGAGAAAGGCTAAGTTGTAGAACATGGCTCAGCCTGAGAACCCCAGGCAAGGAACTCCTTCCTGTGCCCTGTAATGAATCTGAAATGGCTAGGCAGAAGAATGAGCACTAATTCCACCTACTCAATCATTGTGTGGATGAGGATCATAGTCATGCTTCTAGCATAAAGGTCAGCAAGCTACAGCCACAGGCTAAATCCAGCCCAACACTTATTTTTGTAAATAAAGATGTATTGGAACACAGCCATGCCCATTTGTTTGCTTTTTATCTGTGACTGTTTTCACTCTACAAGAGTAGAGTATGAGTTGTTGCAACAGAGACTACACAACCCGCAAAGCCCAAACTGCTTTCTAGTTGACCCATTATAGAAAAAGCCTTCCAACTCCCACTCTAGGAAAAGACTCACCTAGGTTGACTTAACACTTGAGAGACCAGATGCAAGAAAGGTGGAACTGTGCATGAGCACTGACCTGTTCAGAACCTGCCAGTAAGGCAGGGTTTATTGAGGGTTAACTTTCTGGTCATCCTGGTTACATGTTCCTCCTTGCTCAGGATGGACCTAGTAAGAAATAGATGGGCAAAGGCAAGGCTGGTGTATTAAGATGAATGGCGGGTTCTCCTCCTGCCCTACTGACAGAGAGCTGTGTAGACTGAAGGTGTTGCAAATTCAGTGTCAGAAGTAATGCAAGGGCATAAGCAGGAGGTTCAGCTTATTCTACTAAAGGCAGGCTAGAGAGAGTAATCAAAACGTGGTCTGATCATCATGCTTCTGCGGCTTTTCTATAGCCATTTCCACACCCTTAACTGCCCGTCCTCTCTGTGAAGTAACTGCCTGCACCCTCCCCTGTATTTCCATACCACGTGGCTCATCACTCTTGAAAATCATCCCACGTGCTTGTTGACTTGTCTGTCTTATCAGTGGTTGCCCTCCTCCTAAAGTGATTGATGATTTCTATCTACTCCCTACCTGTAAGCTCTGGGTGTCTGTATCCAACTTCCAATTTGACATCAGCTTAGATGTCTAGTAGACATCTCAAACATGGCTGCCATTATTTGTATTTTGAATATGTTTTAAAAAGTATGCAGTATTCAGTGCTAGGCACACTTCTAAGCACTTTGTGTACCCAGAACACAACACTTAGTTCTTGTCTCCCCATTCCTGTTTCTCTTCCAGGCTTTTCCATCTCCATACATAATATCTCTCTCCACTCAGTTCTGCAAACCAGCGATCTAAGGGTCAGCCTTCATGCCTCTCTGTCCTTCACAGTGGGTGCCTGTGGCAGATGTGTTGGTGCCCTGTACATATCCTCTCTACACTCACTGTTCCCATGCTTGACCACCTGATAGCTTCCTCCTGTAAGCACCTGTGACTTTTTGCCTGAGGGCTTCTTCAAGACAGAAGAATATGCACACTCTGTCCACAGAGCATGGAAGAAGTGCTGGGGAGTTCCCAAGAGTTGTCCTCAGCCAATACTGGATGAGAACTGATGAATAACTAACTCAACTTCGCACTCTCCCATGGTGGGACAACTCTGAGGCATGAGATGTGCCCATTGGATTATGCCCCAATTTTGCACAGTGGTAACCTGCTCATTGATGTGCCCTATATTGACTTCATTCCCTAGATTGTGCCACTGCCCCATTCTCCCACCCAAACTCCTTGGGACTGCCTCCCAAACAAATGTCTTGTGCCTGATTTCCTATCTCTGAGTCTGCTTCTGAGGCAACCCAAGTCCACAGTATTCAACTGAACATCCTGCAAATAATCACTTCTCACACGTCCACCACCACCACCCTGGTCTAAGAGTCCATGGTACCATCGTGTGTTGCCTGGAGTACTGCCACAACTTCCTAGTAGATCTTGAATCCTCCATGGCCCTCCCAGAGCCTGTGTTCCATACGTGAGCCAGAATGTAGTTGGTAATACATGAATCTGATCAGACGATTCCCCTCCCCAAAACCCTCTAATGGATTTTTATCACACTTAGAACAATGCCCAATTCATTAACCGGTAATAGCAATGCCTTATATAATCTGGCCTCCCCCATCCACTGTAGATATTTCCATCACTACTTCTCCCCTCCTCACATCACTCCATTCCTTGAATATGGTCGTTTGCTTTCTGCCTGACTATCTTTGCACCTGCTGTTCCCTTTGCCTGAAAAGCACTTTCTACTTTTCTTGGTGTGACTTGCTCTCTCATGTTAAGGAATTACACTATCATGAAGGTATTATAGTATCTATCATCAATGAAGTCCCCTTATCTGCAGTTTTACTTTTCATGGTTTCAGTTACCCAAGGTCAATCACAGTCAAAAAATATTAAGATATTTAGAGAGAGAAAGATTGCATTTATATAACATTATAGTATATTGTTGTCATCATTCTATAATTATTCTTAATCTCTTACTGTGCCTAATTTATAAATTGAACTTTATCATAGGTATGTATGTATAAGAAGAAATAGTATATATAGGGTTTGGTACTACCCATGGTTTCAGGAGTCCCCACGGGGTGGCCTTGGAACAAATCCTCCAAGGATAAGGGGGACTACTGTAACTTAAATGTTACCTTCTTGGAGAAGCCCTCCCAGAGTGTATAATCTGAAATAATTCTCATTCCTCATCACTATCCCTTTGTCCTGCTTTATTTTCATCACAGCATTTTCATATCTAAAATTTAACATTTTTTTTTCATTTGCTATATTTCCTAGTTTGCTGGAAGCTCAAGGGGAACTTGTCTGTTTGTCTTTATTCCTAGTACCTAAAATAGTGCCCAGCCCATGTTAGGGGCTCAGTAAGTATCTGTTGAGCATATGAATGAATAAATCAGTGAATGGACAAGCGACTTCCTGAACAGGACTAGATTGTAAAATCATGACGCTGAAGACATCAATTACCTATGAAACAATGAACAAGAATAGGTCCATGGACAGACCAAAATCTACATTCTCCCCAGGCCTCATCCAAGGACATCTGTCCCTTTCCACTACGAGTTCATTGCTGTGTGTCTCAATTCCATCTATTGGTTCATCTCCACCTCGATAAAGCTCCTATCTCAGGCCACTCTAACCACTCTGTCCTTGCTTTTTAGGCCTTACCAGAGGGGCAGACAGCTTCGTGGGACACTGCCAAGGAGGATGAAAACCGCAATAAGAATCGATATGGGAACATCATATCCTGTAGGTGCTTTCTGGGAGTTCCTAAGCTTCAGGTGTTGAGAACATAGGGGAAAAGAGGCTATTACTAGTATTTACCTGGAATTTGTTATCAAGTAATCTTTGAAGTCTCTAGCTTTGTGTTCACATGTCAAGATGGAAGCTTTATTTCAGTCTTATTGTCATCCCTAGACTGGATGATGAAGCATGGCTGATCTCAGCTGGAGGGAGCAGGCAGGGAGCTGGGTCAGGGCAGAGCAGAACCATGAAGCCTCTTGGGGAAGAACCTCTGAAGGCTGGGTCTCACTGAGCATTGCCTGCTCAATTCCTCAGGTCGGGGAGGAAGCCCAGCCAAAAGGGCTGCCATACAGAAGACCCCACAGCTGGACAAAGAGATGAGCTCTGTGTTCCCAGAAGCTCCTCCAATTCAAAGGAGGACTTTGGCAGCAACCAGGGGTGAGGAGCATGGGCCCCAGCCTGAGAGGGAGGGGCCAGGAGCACCTGGACAAGAGAATGGTACTCCTCCAAGGAGGAGTCACATTGGCTGATGCCTGGAAGTAAAGGTTGATGCTCAGAAGAAGCCAATAACTCTGGCATATACCTGAGTCTTGGGGTATGCCCAACTCAGGCCCCACAGGAGCCCTGGGCTACTCCTACCACATGAGAGACAGGGTTTAGGGCAACACAGATTCTACCTGACCCCACTATAGGAGGCCAGGGCTTGAAGGTGAAGGCTGCTCTCAGGTCTGCATCAGTGCAGCTCTGGAGGTACTGAGCCTGCAGGGAGAAAGCACATTCTTATGCAGAGCTAAGGAAGAACGTTGCCTTTGCTCAGCAATGAGCTTTACCTTTCCTGTAGGCACCCCCAGTGAGTGACTCATTGATGAAGTCAGTGGCGCAGAGCAGTTAGTTACCACCCTCTGGAGTCAAACTGCCCAGGTTTCTATCCCAACTGTAGGGCCCTGGGAAAGTTACTTGACTTCTCTCAACTCTAGTTTCCTCCCCTTTAAAATGATGACAATAATAGGGTCACTGCAAAAAGGTACATACAACTCTTGCTACAGTGCCTGGCACCATTACTCTTAGCCACAGGGTTAGTTTCTTGAGGTGACTGATTAGCAGCATAAATCTATCATTCCACCTTATTTCATTAACTCAAATTCACCGAGTACTCAGGACATGTCCTGTGGGCACATGGAATAAGGCAGGTGGTGGGGAGAGGTGAGCATGAGCAGAGATCCGTTTTGGAAAGATCGCTAGGGTAGCAGCTATGGAAGGTAGGTGCATTTGATTGGGAAAGGCTGGTGGTAGCAGAGGGATCAGTCAGCAGGCCACTGCAATAGTCTTACCAAGGGATGATGGGGCCCGAACCAAAACAGTGACAATAACTTGTGTGTGACAGGTGCATAGTATTCAGTTCTGGGAAGTGAGGAAGAGAGAGACTGCCACAGAACTGAATGCCAAGCGTAGGTAACACACAAGTATTGTCACTGCCAAATATTGATAGGTACAGCCTTCAAAGTAACATAAATACAGAGAAGGCAAAATTATCTTGTACAAAACTAAGCATGTATTCTGATGAGAACAGGAGTCTACAACGGCCTTTGTCTGACTCAGTGTTACCAACCTGCGCCTTTTGACATCTCACCAATGGTATGGGGAGCATCCCCTGGTCTCAGCTCACAGAGTGACCCAGTTCATCCAAAAGAAAAAAAAAAAAGGATCCTGAATGACAAATTATTTCTAGCACAATTCAGAATTTTGTTTTGTTTTGTTTTGTTTTAACTGTCTAGACATTGCCTAAGAAAAAACTTGGAGGAAGAAAGAGTAAGATACAGGCAGATTGTAAAGGAAGAAAAAGGCAGAAGTTTTAGCTTAGCTGTTTCCTGTGCTGATTTAGGAATGGGCTATGAATGGTAGAACTAATCAGAAAACATTTATAATTTGTCTCTTGGAAGATGGTAATTCAGACAGTAAGATTTCTTGCAAGTGAAGTGTTGAGAAGTGATATTCAGACAATCAGCGAACATGTATTAAGACTTGTGACATGGGGCCTCCTCTAAGCAGGCCCTGTGATGGGCATTGGGGGGTGCAGTTCCTGCTCCTGGGGAGCCCCCACTCTGCCACAGGGAACCGCTTGCCCTGACTGGTCCCCAGCATTCTTAGCTCCTGCACTGTGTATACTGTGCCCTAAAATATATAGTCGCTTATCTATTCTCTGTATCAGACTGTGAGTTCAGATAGGGTCTATAAAATTATGTATGACCTTAGTCAATCACTCTAACTCTTATTCTCTGTAAAACAGGTTTTAAAATGTCTTTCTTCTAGGGATGTGGCACAGATAAGAAAAAAATGACAGCCGGGCGCAGTGGCTAACGCTTGTAATCTTAGCACTTTGGGAGGCTGAGGCAAGCAGATCCCTTGAGCTTAGGAGTTCAAGTCCAGCTTAGGCAACATGGCACAAACTCAGCTCTACAAAAAGTACAAAACGTTAGCTGGGCGTATTGGTGCATGCCTGTAGTCCTAGCTACTCAGAGGGCTGAGGTGGGAGGATCACTGAAGTCCAGGAGGTGGAGGCTGCAGTAATCCGTGATTACATCACTGCATTTCAGCCTGAAGTGAGGGAGTGAGACTCGGTAGGTAAGTAGGTAGGTAGGTAGGTAGGTAGGTAGGTAGGTAGGAAGGAAGGGAGGGAGGGAGGCAGGGGGAGGGGGAGGGGGGAGGGGAGGAGAGGGGAGGGGAAGGTGGGGAAGTGGGTAGGGAGGGGAAGAGGAAGGAAAGGGAAAAAAAGAGAAAGAGAGAGAAAATTTAAAAAATGACTAGAACACAGTGAAGGGACCCTGAATCCTTGAGAGACATGGATACCCACCTAGGCTGGGCTACCTATCCAGCCCAAGCCTAGAGGGCCTCAGGTCAGAAGGCATGCTCTGTATCTCCCCTGGGCTACCACTGCAGCAGCCTGCCCCAAATCATCATCAGCTCTCACTTGACACTGCCCAGCCTCCTTTCTGGTTGCTTCGCAGTTAATTTGTCCCCAGCATTTTGCCTGTCTGATCCCTGATAGAAGCCACAAAAACTTCTTTGAAACATGAATTGGATGATGTCATTTTCCTACTGAAAACCCTTCAAATGATATTCCTTCACTCTTCAGTTTTCCTGATAGGAAGGCCCTTGGCCGTCTTTCCAGTCTCATTTCACACTCTACCTTCTCTATCGCAGCCTCCTCCATGAAGCCACACTGGCTTTCCTTCAGTTCCTTGAGCTTCCCATGCCCTTCCATGTGACAGGGCCTTTGCACATTCTGTTCTATTAAAGTGGCCTTCCTTCCTCTCTTTGACCTCCTGAGGTCTATATTTTCTTCAGATCTCAGCTCAGTCATCCCTTGCTTAGGGAATTTTTCTGATCCTTCAGGTATGTTCAGAACCCTGCTATTCACTCCTAGAGCACAATGTCCGTCTTAGCCCTCATCATTATTGTGGCTTGACAGGCATTTGGAGGAATGTTGATGCTCATTTCCATCACTAGAATAGATGCTCCGTGGTGGCAGGACCACGGCCACCTTCCACTTTGGTTTCCTCCCACCTGACCTGTGGCTGGTGCCCCGTTAATAGGAACTGAATGTGGGAGAGACTCTTAGGGGCATGAGCAGTGGTCTCTTCTCTCTGCTTCCCAACTATTATAGAGAACACCCGGAAAAGAGGACTGGGGAAAGCTGGGCCCAGTGGCACTTGGAACAATGATGTTCCAGTAAGGAAGAAGATATGGAGCCTGAGTGGAGAGTGGTGAGATGGGGCACAGGAGACATACAAGGACAAGAACAGTCTAACTCCTCTGAGAGCTGCTTCTGAGAAGGCAGGATTCCAGGAAGTCAGGAAAAATAATGAAGGCAATGAGAACGCCAGCACTGGGACTGCAGAAGGTGCCATCAGTGTCCCACCTACTTCCCACGGCCTCACTGTGAGCAGCACCCAGCTGGCAGGGTGGGTGTGCAGAGCCAGGATGAGGGTGAGACATGCAGGGAGATACCCACGCTCAGCTGTTGACCCTGCATGGGCACAACTCTGGGAGTGATCTCCTCCTTAAAGCCTGTACCTGAGGCTCTGAGCTCATTTCATCCGAGCCCTGCCCTGCCTGCATCTCTTAGACTGAGGACTGTCTACAAAGCTGGGAAAGGAGGCCGTGCCCAGGCCCAGGCAGCCTGCAAATCCTGAAGGGTTAATACCCTCAGGAGAATCCCTCCACCATGAAATACCCCAGCTTCTTCACCGTTCCCCTGGAGTTCCCACAGGGATGAGGATACAGGCACCTGCAGTCCTAATGAGCTTGAAAACTCACCCTTAATAAGCTGCCTTCTCTTCCCTGTCATACATCCCCCCTTTCCTACTGGTATCCCTGTCTCCTTCTACATAAACTGCTCAGACTAAAATCTCTGTCTTAGATCTACTTCTGAGAATCCCAAATGGAGGCAGAGAGAATTCAAACACCTTGACCATACCACGTTGATGGGTTTAAATCAACCAGAATCTTTCTAATTTAAGGCTCAATAATTCTGCAAGAGATCAGGGCCAGAGCAGGTCTGCATTCAGTGCTAAAAGGGGACAGTGCCGAGGTAACTAATGAATTCAGAAAGCAGCACAAAACAAAAAGGGGAATAAAGAAAAAAAAGGAAAATTAGAGAAAAAAAAAAAAAAAAAGAAACCCTGAAATCGAAATGGGATATGTGAAAAAGAAACAGCCCCGAGGAATGGAAAGTGTTCCTGCCCTTGTATGTGTCCCTCCCAAAGGCAAAGCCTGCCGCAGCTTGATAAATAGAAATATTCTTGGTGCAAGAAGAAAACTGGCTGTGATTAGCATCTTAAGGAACCCAGAGCACTGCCAGGCTGGAGTGGAGGACAAAGGCCCAGGCCAGGGAGAACAGAAAAGATTAAAGGGGACGAGTAGGAGGGAGGGCACTGCCTGCAAATGAAACAACGAGAGACCTTGGTGAAATATCCCCTTTCTTCCAAGCGATTCTATTTAGAATTTAGTAATAGAGACAGTGGGGTTTCTAGGGAGTGGAAATGGAAAGGAAGTGAAAGAGAAGGAAATGAATGGGTAATATAAGAACAAAGAGTCCTTTGCTTCCAAGTAACTTTAGGACAGAGACTTGGCAAGGGGAAATTAAAGAATCCCAAAGCCTTCTCCATGTAGAATTTTAGAGGTGCTTTCTGGACTGGCAGGAAGGAGCTGACGCTGAGAAGAGGAAAGGATCACAGGGTTGCAAATGTTACGAAATGAGGCCCCCTTCTGGGATCAGTTAGGATCCCAACGGGAAACAGATGGGACCCTCCAATAGGGTAGTTAGAGGAGAATTAAGAGGTTCTTTAGAAAGGTGTAATTTAGATGTAGAAAGACTAGGAGTGGTTCCGGCATGGTGGCTCACAGTTGTAATCCCAGCACTTTGAGAGACTGAAGTGGGTGGATCACGAGGTCAGGAGATCGAGACCATCCTAGCCAACATGGTGAAACCCTCCGTCTCTACTAAAAATACAAAAACTAGCCAGGCATGGTGGTGAGTGCCTGTAATCCCAGCTACCTGGGTGGCTGAGGCAGGAGAATGGCTTGAACCCAGGAGGCAGAGGTTGCAGTGAGCCAAGAGTATACCACTGCACTCCAGCCTGGCAACAGAGCGAGACTCCCTCTCAAGAAAGAAAAAAAAAAAGAAAAAAGACTACAGGGGATAGTGAATTACCTTGGGGCTAAATTCCATCCTCAAACCATGATGGATACAGTAAGGAGAGGTTACCAGGACCCTAAGAGAGATGAACTGGCCAGAGGTAGGTGTGACCTTTGGTGGCCAGGCAGCCACCCGTGGTGACCCCAACAAGGGGTGCTGAAGGAGTAAGTACCTCCGTCACACTCTCCTCCCTCCACCCAGTCTTCTGCCTGTGCTTTCCACTGGCTGAGCCCAACCAGAATCCAGAGAACAGGGGATTCGTTGACCTAATCCAGTGGTTCTCAAAGTATAATGCCTACAGCAGCGGCATCAGCGTTATCTGGGAACTCAACAGAGGTTCTGATTCTTGGTCTCCACCCTAGACCTACTGAATCAGGACAGAGTCTAGCAAGCCGTATTTTTAAAAGCCCTCTAGGTGATGCTGATGCATGTGCAACTTTGAGAACGTCCAATCTTGGCCATGGCAGTCAGCCTCCAGATAAAGAAGTGGAGAGGGGGTCCGAGGGCACGCAGGACACTAGCACATTTTCTGAGACTTCTCTTCCCTCAGGCTAGGAAAAGCTACTGGGCTCAGGTGTATTGGGGTCTTAGACATAAGGTCAGGCAGCCCAGGCTTTCACCCCAGTTCTGTTGTTTACCTTCAGCACAATCATTTCACCTCTCTGACCTTCAGTTTCTCACCTGTCAGATGGCTCTAGGGCAGCTCTCAGGGTGGAGAGGCCAAATTAAGCTGAACGAGTATTAAATCTGAATCTTGTCTGACCCCTTAAGTCACAGACTTTTAAGTCTAGATGAGTTAGTGTAGCGTTTTTGAGTTCACAGTCAAGAAGAGAGGGCCCAGAGATGGACTGCGCCGGGCCCAAGGTCGCACAGCAAGTCTGTAGAACAGCCATGACCGCAGCTGTGGTCTCTTGCCTGCCAGGGTGGCACATGTTCCTTACCAAAGATCCTCTCTGCATCAAGTCACATCCATGTTCTTGGGGGAGAATGTGTTGCTAAGGCCCTCAGAGCAGAGAGCCCATCTTTTCCAGAAAGAGGTGGGGCTATGGTGTGCAGAGAGGACCTGCTCCTAGAGAGGAACTCAGGTTCAAAACAAAACCCAGAGGCCTTTTCTCACAGCAGGTTTCTCTGCTGATTCCTGGGGAGACAGAGCTGGGGTGGGGTGACAGAATGGGTGCTTCATTCAATGCTCCTGACTCTTAGCCTCCATCCCCCTCACTCTCTCTGAGGGCGGCCCTTGCCTGGGCCCTGCAGACGCTTTGTGGTGCAGGAAACATTGGTATCCTGCCATAGCCCCAACACTCACTACTTGCACCTGTGCTACTGCTAATTCAAATTGCCAGCACCTTTGCTGCTTTTCCTGAGGACTTTTTCTGGCCACTGGAGCCTTCCCTGCTTTCTTGCAGGGCAGGCCCAAAGAACCAGAATGTTAAATGTCTCTAGAACCTGCCCTCAGTCAATGACTGATGGAGTGGGTATATAAATGTCCCACCTCCCTCTCTGCTTAGGTGGAATGACATGGAGGTGCACATTCTTCTCTGATGGTCTCCCAGAGCTCCTCAGCAGAATTAAGCCCCAGTTGGCCACATGGCAACTTGCTAGATGACACACCCCTATTAGATTTCTTTTCTCTGACTCACTTCCCACTCCCCTCCTGGTGTTTCCTGGGATCACCCCCCACATTAACTGCTTGCATCCAAATACATATCTCATGTTCTTCTGAGGAAATCCAAATAAGAAACCTCCCTCCCTCCCTCCAGAAAGGCCCCTCCGTGGGGCAGTGCCTGGATGGCATCCTTAGGACACAGGTGGTCCTCCCTTGGTGCTTACCCCTCTCTACTTCAGTCTCCTTCAGTCCCTTGAAGTTTGCATCTACTGGAGCAGCTCCTCCCAGGGACCCACAAAGGGGAGCTTTCCAATTTCAGCCAGTATGGGTCTGGCAGGACAAGGAGGTACACAGAATGTCGGGCTGTGTCTGCCTCATGCCCAAGCCAGTCTCACTTGATAATGGTAATTCAATCAAGACTGAATGTGCAGACCTTTAGCTTCAATGAGGTATCCAGGCAGTCTCAGCAGAATTACCTGCCTCCTCCTTATCCACTCTCGCAAGATGATGCCATTAACATTTCCAATACATGTAGGAAATGGTTTTTCCGCTCCACAATTCATCGTAATGAGTTAAATCTCTTTTCTCTGAAAAAAAAATGCACTGTTTTTTACCCTCTGTAGTGCCCAGAAGACAGGAAGAAAGAATATCAAGTATCCAAATAATATTCTCTTCCCAGCCCTGCCTCTTTGAATCGATTCTCTCTTTAAATGGATGTGGCTTGAGATGACTGGTTTACTGGGCTGTTTTTGATGACGGACGGAGGGAGAAGGTGTGCTTTGTTCTGAGAGTTAGTGCTGTATGAAGGAGGAAAATGAACCCTCTCTCTGGGGTGGGCATGAGACCTTAGTGGAATGAGAACCAGTGTTTGAGACTGAGAACTTGGAGGGAAGTGAGAACTTGGAGGGAAGTGAGAGCTGGAGAGGTGTGGCATAGAAGGGCATGGAGGTAATGGATCTCAGGATTCCAGGAGGAGGAACGCCGCTACAACTCTATAAAGAAGTCCTCATCCTTATACCTTCTCCTGAGCTATTAAACTTTTTGGAGCATTGAATTCCTCATTCATGAAATGGGATGATGATATATACCTTACTGGGTTACTATGACAATCAAATGGCGTGGCATCCCTATGGCATTTGATAAGTGCCTGGAACATCTTACACTTTCCACACAGGTAAATTTCCGTACCTCACCACCTGGCACAAGGTGAGTCTCTCATCTTGTGGCCTGTTTCCAGTAAGATCTTCTGGTCTTTCCCAAGACAGACTGAAGTGAATAACCGGAGCACCTCTATGCTAAATAACTAAACATTGGTTTGTATACTCAAACCTGAATGTGTATCAGAATCACCTGGAGGGCTTATTAAAATGCACATAGCTGGATCCCACCCCACAATTTCTGATTCAGTGAATCTGAGCTGGGGCCCAAAAATTTGCATTTCTAACAAGTTTTCTGGTGCTGCCAATACTATTGGCCCAGGTCTAGAATAAAAACAAAACTGAATTTATATATTTGTGCTAATTTCTTACAACATACCAGGTGGTTCATGTTTTATATCTTTTAATCCTTGCAGCAAGTCTATACAGATATATACAATTTGGATGTTATAGCTGGGTAAATAAAAGCTCAGGGGAGGTGGTAACCTGCCTCAGGTGATATGGTAAGGGTGTGACAGGCCTCAGGCCTGCCTTCAGACCTGCTAATGGCAAGAATTGGCTGCCAATCTTTGGAAGGGATAGGCTGAGTCTACAGGTGTGGTGAGGGGTCAGCTATGAGGAGAGGGAAAAATTTGAGCCCAGGATCCAGGCACAAGTGCTAGCTTTGGATAGGGGTGTTCTTTGAACATGCAAAGGCACTGTGGTCAGAGCGAACATAGGGCATTTGAGCAACTGAAAGAAGGCCACAGTTATCAGAGCAGTATGTGAAGCTAGAGAGAGAAGTCGGTCCCACACCATCAGATCATGTAAGACATTGCGGGGTGCACTAGGCTTTGTCCCCTGTCAGTGGTGTTCTGTAGCTGGCTCATACCAGCTTGTGAGAGCAGATTGTTAAATTTTCAGGAATTTTGTGAGCTCGTTGATGCTATGTTGGTAGCTTGAAATTGGTTCTGGTGGGAGTATTTACACCACAGAAATCAGCAGACATTACTGATCAGGGCCTTTTTTCCCACAGGGAGCTGTTTGTTAAACGTTTACCAACATACCACTGGTCTTTGACCTCAAGCAAGGAACAGCAGATAGATTGCAAACTGAGTGATGATGTTCCCCTAGACTTGTGTTAAACGGAGCTCTTTGAATCTCTGTGTCTTGGTAGTATGTCTCTCTTCTACCTTCTGCCACCAGTTCCTGCCTCCCCACAGCGAGCTCTTGCCCATCTCTCACCTCATCTGAGAGCAGGGGGAGCCAGGCTGCCGCACCTTCCTCTCGCCTCATTGAGGCGTTTGCTTCTCCTCCACATGACTCTTCTTAACTCCTCTCCTTGTCTTGAATATCAAACAAGGAGTACCAAATTAGCTGTTTTTCAAGCTTGCGAAATGTAGATAGAGCATAATGAACATTCTGGGCTGCTTGTAAATTACCTCGTATAAACGCCTTCACATCGCCTGCCGCCCCATCTTTCTCCATGTGCATGTGGGTAAACACAATTTTTTATCTTTCTAATTATATAAAGTTAGAAGAAGAAGGGGACACAGAATAATATTAGCATCTCCCAGAAGGAATAAATAAACCATGAGGACACTGCCACTCCTTGCAGTGCCTTTCCAATGGACCTACAGCTGAATTCCACCCTTTAGTGAACACACACAATAGTTCCTTGCCTCTGCAGATAGATGGATCTGTATTTGGTACAGAGGGCAAATGGAGAGCACCAAGTGTCTAAGTGTCTCTGCTATGAGTTCACTGCCTGCCTCCCATTCAGCCCCCAAACCATCATTTATTAAGCACCTGCTGTGTACCAGGCATTGTCCTAGTATTTTTCTTTAGAGCGGTTTCAGTTTTACAGAAAAATTAGGCAGAAAGTACATTGTTTCCCATGTCCTGCCTCCCACCCACGTATGGCTTCCTCTGTTATTAACATCTTGTGTTAAGATGTGTGTACATTCATTTACAATTAATTAACTAACATTGATTTATTATTAGCTAAAGTCCATAGTTTACATTTGGGTTTGCTTTTTATGTTGTACAGTTGTATAGGATTTGACAAATGTACAGTGACATATATCCACGATTGCAGTATTGTATAGAATAGTGTTACTGACTTAAACATCCTCTGTGCTTCACCTATTCATCCTTCCCTCCTCCCAATCCCCTGGAAACTACTGATTTATTACTGTGCCTATAGTTTTACCTTTTCCAGAATGCCATATAGTCAGAATCGTACAGTATGTAGCCTTTTCAGATTGGCTTCTTTCACTTAGCAATATGCATGTAAGTTTCCTCCATGTCTGTTGTGGCTTGATAAGTCACTCCTGCTTATCACTGAACCTGACTCCATTGTATGGATATATAATGAATGCTTTTTGACTTACAGTGGGGTTATATCCCCATAAACCCAGAAGTTTAAAATATCAAGTCAAAAGTGCTTTTAATGCACCTAACCTGCCAAACATCATAGCTTAGCCTAGCCTACCTTAAACATGCTCAGAACACTTACCTTAGCTTCTAGTTGGGCAAAATTATCTAACACAAAGTACATTTTGTAATAAAGTATTGAATATGTCATGGAATTGACTGAATACTGTGCCAAAAATGAAAAACAGAATGGTTATATGTGCACTCAAATTATGGTTTCTACTGAATGCATATTGCTTTGGACTATCATAAAGTCAAGAAATCGTAAGTCTGATCATCCTATGTGAGGGACCATCTGCACCACAATTTGTTTATCCATTCACCTATTGAAGGACATATTGGTTGCCTCCAAGTTTTTGCAATTTTAAGTAAAGCTGCTACAAATATCCATGTGCAGGTTTCCTGTGGACATAAGTTTTCACCTCATTTGGGTAAACACCGAAGAGTGCAATTGCTGGATATAGTATGGTAAGAGTGTGTTTGGTTTTGTAAGAAACTGTCAAACTGTCTTCCAAAGTCAAGGTACCATTTTGCATTCCCACCAGCAGTGAGTGACAGGTCTTGCTGTGCCACATCCTCCCCAGCCTTTGGCGTTGTCAGTGTTTTGGATTTTGGCCAGCCTAATATGTATGTAGTGGTATCTTCTTGTTTTAATTCACAATTTCTTAACGACACATGATGTTAAACATCTTTTCATATGCTTATTTGCCATCTGTGTATCCTCCTTGATTAGGTGTCTATTCAGCTCTTTCTCCCATTTTTTAATTGGGTCATTTGTTTTCTTCCTGAGTTTTAAGAGTTTCTTGTGTATTTTTGATACAGGTCCTTTCTCAGATATGTGTTTGGCAAATATTTCCTCCCAGTCTGTGGCTTGTCCTCTCATTTGTTAATGTCCTAGCACTTTCACACCTACATTTTCTTATTTAATTCTCTCATGCCTGCATGTTGAGAGTTTTATAGTATTGGCTCCATTTTGCTAAGGAAACCAAAGCTAAGAGAGATCAATTGACTTGCTAGGTAATGGAGCTAAGATTTGAAGCCAAGTCTGATCACAGCTCCACATTTCACATCATATATTAAAAGTTTGTCTCGCCTGGGCACTGTGACTCACACCTGTAATCCCAGCACTTTGGTAGGCCGAGGTGGGAGGATCACAAGGTCAAGAGATCGAGACCATCCTGTCCAACATGGTAAAACCCTGTCTACTAAAAATACAAAAGTTAGCCAGGAGTGGTGGCGCGCACCTGTAGTCCCAGCTACTTGGGAGGCTGAGGCAGGAGAATCACTTGAACCCAGGAGGCATAGGTTGTGGTGAGCCGAGATCACACCACTGCAGTCCTGCCTGGCAACTCCATCTCAAAAAAAAAAAGAAAAAGTTTGTCTCACTTGACATAAGTCATCTATGTGGGCATTAATTTTGGTTACATCATAATAAAGCATCTTCCACTGTCCCAGAAAAGAAACACTGTATTAGGCTGCTCTGCAGAGCCCAGCATGATTCCTTGAGTCTTCGTGGCTTCATAGGGCATGAAGAGCCCTGTGAAATCTAACCCTCCCTGCCCCCTCTGTCTCTCCTCCCATTGCTGTTCCCCTCACACTCTGCTTTCCCAGGACAGGAGACCCTTGCAGCTCTCCCGCTGTGCTTGCTGTTTTCAAGATATCTGCCTTCACCCCAGCTGTTCCCTCTGATGGAAAGACTTCCTCATTGTGCACTGGTCAAACCTGACACATTTTTAATTCTTCTTTCACATGTCACTACACAAAGCCCTCTGGCCCCCGTCTTCTGGATTTGGAAGTTTTGCTTCTGCATGCGGTCTGTCTCCACTAAATTGACAAACTCCTTAAATATGAGTATCACATTTAGTAGCACTTTCTTCGTCCCTTCAACTAGCCTGGCACATAGTAGGTGTGCAGTACACACGTTCTTAATAAATGAAGGAGAGATGTCAAACACCATCATCTGGTGGCTAGAGGCCCGCTTCATCTGTAAGAATGCTTAACTAGAATAAATGTATGTTTGTTTTTGTTTTTAATCATTTTTGCTTTTTGCTTTTTCAATTTCATTTTCTATTTTAAAAATTCCCTTTCAACATTTTAAACCAGAATCTCTGTTTCCAATGCTGTGGGCCCCAGGGGTAGGCATAACTCAACAAATAAAGGAGATGTCTGAATCAATAAGTCATAATGAAACCATTGAGTGAAAACACAATGTGCATTTTCATTTTTTTAAGGCCTACACCTCCTGAAACTGCTGGTAACGCAGGCTTGATGCCCTGGGCTGAGAGTCAGGTGCCAGGCTTTGTCTGAATTCCAGCCTGCTAGATGAGCTGTCCCCCAGGAAGTCCTCCTCTCTGGAGCTAGAATCCTGCAGGAACTAGGAACCAGCTGTTTATACAGACTCCATCTGTAGTGCCTGTAAGATGCCTGAGGCTGGGGGGCAGCAAGTTACGTGGGCAGAGTAGGGTTTCAGGGTCAGATAAACCTAAGAGAGAAGTCCTATATCTGCCACTCACATGATACATAACTTCAGAAACTCGCTTAATCTTTCTGAACCCCAGTGTCTTCATCTGTGAAATGGGAAGGCTCATAATACCATATAGTTCTGGTATCTTTATAATAACCTATAGGGCTATTTTGAGGCATAAATGATTGAGTGAGATAATGCATCTAAAGTCTCTGGTACCTACCATGAATCCAATAAAGGTTAACTTCAAACTCCTCCCTTGTGTCACACTCCACTCTCCCACCTACCCAAAGGGATTGCTTAGACCACCCACCTACTCCCTCTAGTTGTTTCTACTGGAACTTTTCCCCCTGATGAGTAAGAAAAGTAGCATTTAGTATAACTCACTGTCTAGCACATTGCCTACCTGCCACATGGAAGATACTCAATGAATGATTCTTAAGTCAATGAATAGATATGGGGTGTATCTTATACCAGCCCTAGGCCTGTTTGTCCATAATAAGACCCATTCCTTACCGTCTCCCACTCTACTGTGTACTGCAGGTAACTGACCCCTGTAGGTTGCATTTCTCAGGCTCTCCTGTCAGCTGTCAAGGTTTGGCCAGTGACATGCACTGGGAGATTGGAGAGAAGGAAAAAGGGAGAAGCCAGGGTGTTAAAACTACAGTTGCCTTCCTTAGCAGCAAGGGGAGCTCCTCCTTGTCTCCAGCTCCTTACCAGAATCCCACTGTGGCTTTAGGTTCCAGCAGGTGGCCCCAGCCCCTGAGCACTGCTGACTCTACTGCCTCCCTCCGTCCCTTCAGCCCAAGGGCAGGCAGTGCCTCCTTGTCGCTGCTGATCTCTGAATTTCTCCACTCTCTTCTATCTGGCTGCTCAACTCTTCTGTCACCCAGGCAACCACTTCTCTGTAGTTAATTCCTTCTGCTGGGTATCTTTGAAGTGGTTTCTAACATTGTGCTTACACCCCCTTTGGAAGCAGGAGCCACTGAACCCAGAGTTAAGAGAACTCACTCTTGTGTGCTCCACCATTCACTGGCCATGTGGCCAGTCAAGCTTTCTGGGGCCTCAGTTTCCTCATTTGTAACCAGGGGCTAACAGAACCCACCCTACTTCTCTCCAACAGGCTCACTTGAGAACTCAATGAAGTCATCCAATTATACATTTTCCATGTACTTATAGAGTACCTGCTGTATGTCAGGACCCTTTGAAGGTGCGGGGGATGGATCAGGGAATAAGACATAATGTCCCAGTTCTCAAGGGAGTCTTGGTTAGTTGCAGTAAATGTGCCTGGTAAACTGCAGAGTGCTGTGTAATTCTAACAGGATAAGCTGACCTGACGTCCTCCTCCTCAACTCCCAGAAAACCCTCAGGGATTTTGAGAGCTCTCCAGCCCAGTTCCTAGGGACCCCATTCCTGCCCTAGAGGAATGTGAATTAGGATGCAGTGACGCACAATGATATGTGCACAGTGACCTGGATAGCAAATCAGGGTCCCTCCTCCCAACCAGACCCAAGCAGTGTTTCACTGTATGTGTCTGTTAGCGACAGAGCTCACTTAATTAATTGTAAAGGATTACCTTGATTCTTCTGCTGTACTAGTTTTCTTTTAATGGTTTTTATTTGGTGTTATTTGAAGTAAGCATGCTATAAAATAAAGCCTGCAAATCTTGTTTATGTCTAGGTTGTGTTTGAAAAGATATCCTCTATAACACGAAGATTAGTTATTGATGGCCTCTTTTATAATATTTAGTCAGCTTCACTTTAATAATAGTATTGATAACAATATATGGATAAAGACAATCTATTTGCAACAGTACTCCAAGGGGCAAAAGAAAAGCAACTTGTGCATGTGTGGAAGATATGTAAACTTGCTGTTTTTAAGCAACATGAAAATGGAGTATATTAATCCAGATGCAACACTCTCCTGAGCATTTTTATATGATCTCTCTCACATTGTCCTACGAAGCGGGTATTTCCATCCCTGTTTTAATGATTAAATCGCTAAGACTTAAAGAAGCAGGTGACTAATCCAGTTAGCTAAGGACAAAATCAGAAGGGAAGGTAGAAAGACGAGAAGTGCTTACCTCCCTGAGCCTCCACTTCCTCCTCTACAAATGGGAATAGTAACTGAGAGTAGTGTTGAGGGTTAAATGAGAGAGTAGCGTGATGCCTGATATGCAGTCATTAATAAACAGTAGCTCTGAAGGAGGACGTAACTGCCTCCTCACCCTAAGGCCTCTTATCAACCATCCGCTTGATTTCTGCTTTCTCCGCAGACGACCATTCCCGGGTGAGGCTGCTGGTGCTGGATGGAGACCCGCACTCTGACTACATCAATGCCAACTACATTGACGTGAGTGTCTTCATGGGGCTGGGAAGCCAGGGTCTGGGGCTGGCTTTTGCAGGCTCAAGATCTGTGGTTTACCCCAAACTGCTCCAGAAGGTGGCCCTTCCAGAGCATGTGTAACTAGTGTAACGCAAGGTGACTGTCCATCTAATGTGGCATCCTCTTTCAGGCTGGCTGTAGTAGCCTCCTCTGTGGGACCTCAGGATAATTGCTAGTCTTACTCATTCATCTCATTTATTCATTTGTATGTATGTCTGTTGATCCATTCCTTCATTCACATAAACGCACGACCATTTCTGCAACAAAATTTTAAAGTGCCTACTGTAAACTGTATACTAGATGCTATGGGAACCATAACGCTAAAAAATACCATGGTCTCTACCCTCTACAACCTTAGCAGGGAGATAACGTGCATATGAGTAATTCCAGGGCAAAGCAGAAAGCGCTAAGTGTCCTAAGTACAGATAACATGCTGCAGAGATTCAGAGGTAGGGAAAATATCACTTCTCCCATCAGGAATGCAAAAAAGGATGTAAACCAAAGCTTCAAGCATGCACAGGTATGATTAAAAATCAAAGAGAGGGAAGAGGGGCCTCTGGTTAGAGAGAATAGCAGAAGCCAAGATGGAGCAACTGGAGAGGAGAAATGTAGCAGCTCCACTTGAGAGGAGCAGAGAATATGAAACAGGAATAGTGGAAAATACTGCTGGGGCTACATCCGGGATGATTAAATGCTCAGACTTAGGAAGTGGGACTTTATCCTATAGACAAGAGGAAATATTAAAATATTGAAAATGTTTTATCAAGGAAGTGACCAGCTCAGAACTGAGCTTTGGGATGATTTATCTGCTACCAGGGATAAGATAGATCAGAGGGAAGAAATGCTGGAATTAAGACAGCTACAACCAATAAGGAAAGAAGCTGCTTCAGTATTTCGGAGATGACTGAGGCAGGGACTGAACTCAGACAGGAGCCAGGAAGAGTATGCATGGGAGTGAGAAAGTTTGCAAAGTAAGAACATGGCTGCTGCGGTCAGGACATCCCAATGTGACTGATTCAAGCCATGCATCTCAAGACCTCGGCTCACAGTCCATGGGTCTTGAAGAATGGCACAGAGATTCATATTGGTCTCCATTCTCTCAAATGTATTTATAGATAAGCTGTAAAAGTGTGGTGGTATAGTTTGTGAATTCCCCCTTAATCTAGATTCAACAAATACTTAGTGAGCCTTGTATTGGTCATTTGACTGTTTGCCCTCAGATCTATTCCTTGTCCTTCCCTGTTCTGCTTTGCATTGCAGGGGTGTGTGTGTGTGTGTGTGTGTGCGCGCGTGTGTGCGTGCGTGTGTGTGTTTGTGTGTGTGTGTGTGTGAGAGAGAGAGAGAGAGAGAGAGAGAAAGAGAGACAGACAGATAGACTGGAGGATGATGGAAGGACAGTGTATTCTGTGTCTCACTCCCTTCCTTGGGCAGCAGCTCCAGCAGTGGCTGTATCCTGTCTGTGGCTCCATCTTTCCTCAAGCAGACCTGCCATAGTCCCATCTCCTGCCAGTCAGGCCCAGCTCCTGGACTCTGGTCATTTCTCTGTCTCCCGTTAACCCACTAGTTCTAAGGGTGGTTGCAGCCTCCTGCTGACCCTGATCTCTGGGTTGCCCCACTGTTCTTTGGCATCTTGGCTCCTCCATCACTTGTGTAACCAACTCCCTGTACTGAATTACCTCTGTCTGAAACACCTGGAGTGGTTTCTATTTCCCTAACTACACCCTAATTAACAAAGGGCTTACTACATGGCCAAGAACTGGGGCTGGAACTTCAATGGAATTGAAGATAGACACCGTCGCTGCCACCATGACCCTTCCAGGAAAGTTCACAGGAGATGGCCAGTTCTGAATAGCTTTTCTCCAGCCCAGAGCAAGGCACTCTGAGCATGCATTCATCATGCCAGCAGCCTGTTCCTCATACATCCAGTATTCAGTTCACAAACAAAGAGCAGACCATCCACTGTGTATGGGAAAATACTGACTTTTAAGACCAGGTCTGTAACCTAAAAGAGACTCAAATCTGGTAAGGAAGTCAGATAACAAAAAAGACCTTCACAGAGCAGAGGCTTTAGTACCGTAAAGGAAAATCAAAGCTTCAGGTTGGTAGGGAAAGGGAAGTAGCCAATGAAGGCTCCCTGGAGGAAGTGATGTCACAGTCCTGCCTTGGAAGATGACCTTGAGCCAGCCAGGCAAGACAGGTTTATAGTAACCTAAGAATTACTGATCACCTTTCATGTACCAACGTCACCTTAACTAGTATCACAACTTCACAAGGTAAAGTACCATTACTACCCATTTCCAGATGAGTAAGCTGGGTCTCTTAAGGTTATATAACTTGTCCAGAATTATACTGCTAGGAGGTAGGGGAGGAGGGAGCAGAAATCTGAGTCAAGAGCACCTCTCCCACCATACCCTGCTGTCTTTAATAATCACAATGAGTAATGGCCACACCAATTGGCTCTTAATGAGTCACTCTCAGGTCCTATGATGGGTGGCTTAAGTAAGTCAGCTTATCAAAACTTCTTAACAACCCTTCAGGGTAGGTGTTAACATTCCCATTCTCTAGATGGGGTGGGCTGAGGTTTAGATAAATTACAAATATGTCCCAGGCCATGCAGCTGGTCAGTGGCAGAACCGGAATGGGAACCAGACCTGAATGGCTCCCAGTTACAGCACTCTTTCTCCTTCCCCTTCCCACCCACTCCCAGACACCACCTTGTAGCCAACACACAGCAAGGACTGAGTCAGCATATGTTGATGCAGGCTGAATTGATTACGTCCATTTCTCCTTGACCTTGTCTGTGGCTGGGTGGATGTGACCCTAAGGGCCACAGCCCACATAGGATCTTACCTGCCTAAGTCTCTGTATCTGGCATTCATCATTTGACTAGAATCCCCCAGCAAAAGTCATTTTCCTAGACAGGCACTCAATCTGAAATTGAATGAGCATCTGACTACAGTCAGGGCCAAGATACACTTTGGTATTTTACAGGCAACAAATGAAACTGCTTTAAATGCAAGTTAGTCTGTACAATACCAGTGCTAATTATGCCTCTGATTTCTTTCCTGTTTTATCATTATAAGGCATGTTTCAAGCCTTTAAAAGCAGGAAACCAGAGGTCTAGGTTAAGAGCACTGTCCAAGATCACACAACTGAACTTCAATTCTCTGCCCACTTAGGACACGCCACTACCTCCTCCTTCTATCTGTAAGAATAGGTTCTGCAGACAGGGCAAATGGCCTCTGTTCATGCTGTCTTATTATGAGATATTGAACTCTGGGGTGAATCTCAGTGGTTAGAATCCAGGGCTGATAAAGTCATGAATTTGGTCTTCGCTGAAGGCCTGGCTGTTGAATCTAGGTCTTTTGGATTACTGGCTTTGTGATCTTGGGTAAATTACTTACTCATTCTGATATCTATAAAATGAGATAGTGGTGCCACCCCACAAGTGTGTGATAACTGATGTGAAGTACCTGTCATGCTCTCAAAAAGAAACATAGGCTTGCTCAAAGTGGGTAGCCAAGGATAGTTTAATAAGGATGTGAACAGGATTAAGAGAAACCAGTAGGTAGGATGCAGTATCTCTAGGCTAGCAATAGTAGGGAGTCCTTACCATCCCTAGACCCAGACAAGGGAAGGGAGCAGCTATGAGAGAGAGCTCATCTTCTAGAACTGAAGCCCCTGATTGAGCACCAAGTTATATGGTGACCTGGCAGGGAGGAATCTAGAAGAATATATGCCGCAACCTCCTCCTGGCCTCTGAGCTCCTGCTTTTGTTCCCCATTGACTAAACCCAGTTTGAAGCAGAAAGCAATGGGAGTGCATGATGCGATCCATACAGAGCAGACCATGGAAAGAAAAGGAAGTGGAGGGACAAAGGGAAGATAACCAACCACAAGCAATTTCTGGCACAGTTACCACTATAGAGTGAAGAGTGGAGGAACTCCATTAATTGTGAACCAACTATATACTCCAGCAAAGATAAAATTCCTAGGGTCTCTATAGGGAATCCTGGCAAAACAATACTCCAGACAGCTACCTAGGCCCTCGCTCCATCACCCTGGTCTCTGCCCTGGCCAGAATCCTTCCTGGCTCTCTAAAGAGCTAACTGCCCACGCTAGAATCATTTTCCACAATTGGATCTTGATGATTCATTAAAATAACTCCATTGGGATAATGAGCTGAATGGGGCCAGCCCTGTCTCTGCCTCTGGAGGCCGTGGTCTGTTACAGTCTGAACCATCCCGCTGGCAGGTTTGTTTGCACACCCGAAAATGTATTGGCCACTTAAATCTGTTATAAATTACCAGTCTGGAAATAAATATCGTATCTGGGTCCCTAGTAAGTAACAGATGCATGAGTGCAGAGTGAGATAAATGCGTTTTGGATGCAAACCTCTTTCCCATTGCTCACAGACAGATGGAGGCAGGCCCAGCGCTGGTTTGCAGTCGATCTGTGTGCTGTGTAGGTGGGACTTAAATGAACTCAAAGTTCTTTTAAGGTTAGGAAGTCTTCTATACTCACTCTTGGCGAATCCCCAGAGGAGCCCCAATTGAGCAGTACATTTACTTTTATCTCCTTTGCTGAGGAGTCTCGTGGTTAGAATGTTTTCTCTTTGGGGACTGTGTGGGTTTTTAGAAGCCAAGAAGGGTCTCTTTACTGAGATGCGGCGTGGGGACAGGCACACAGCATGCATGCATTCAGTCAGCATGAATTTTTCAAGGCCAGTGGCTCAGGCTGACTTCTAGGTGCTAGGAACATAGCCATGAGCAAGCCAGATACAGCCCTGGCTTCATGGAGACCCCATTCAACTGGGGGAGACAGACAATAAACATATAAATAAATAAAGAATAGTATGCTGTTTGGTGATAAGTTCTCCAAAGAAAAGTAAGCGAGAAAAGTGGAAAGAAGCTGATGGGTTAGTCAGAGATGAACTCTCCACAGAAGTGATTGACAGCTGAGCAGCTGCCTGGATGGAGTGAGAGAGCAAGCCACTCAGTTACCTGGGGGCAGACATAGCAGGCACAGGGAAGGGTGAGTGCTAAGGCCTCTGGATGGACATGTGATCCCTGTCTCTGAAGAAGAGTGAAAGCCAGTGGACAATGAAAGAATGGAAGAGAAACTGGGAATATCACTGAGGGGATGAAATGGAAATGACAAGTGGTGTCAAGATGCCCAAACCAGGCTTAGGGAGACAACCACCACGTCCTCTGAGGTGACCTCCTTGGCTGTTCAATTCCCATGGGTGCTCCACAGAGTCCCCACATCTTCCCATTAGTAGCCTTTACCCCAGTCTGTTGATGTCTGCAAGTTGCTCAAAAGCAAAGTCCACATTCATCCGGTCCACTTTTGTATTTCCAGTGCCTTGTATATCATAGTAGGTGCTTAATTAATACCTGTTGATTGACAGTGAATGACTGTGCAGACAAATGAATTCACAAAATAGAGAATCCAAGCCATTTAACTCCACAACTAAAATGTGAATCTCTTGCTCAGAATGTTATCTCACTGAATTTCAAGTACATTAGAACCTTCCAAATCACAGCTTCCTCCAGGGTCTCTTTTTCTTCCACCCTAAACATTAAGGGGGTGCTCCAACTTTAGCTCAGAAACATTCATGCATGCATTTCACCAACCAGATGGCTAAAAACTGTGCCCAGCTCTGGGTGGCATTTGCCATGGCCCAGGAGGAGAAAAGTAAAAAAAAAAAAAAAAAAATTGCTGCCCCATATGGAATTGTATTCACTGAGCATATACAAAGCTCTACTGGGCCACTCAGGAGGAAGCAGTCAGCTGTGTATCCCAGAGGAGAGCATATTTCAAGAGCAGCTTGGTGAGGCTGAAACACAGGATATGTGAGGTTGTAGGAGTGGACAAAGAGGAACAACTGGAGGTGAGGCTGGAGATGAGGATGGAGACAGATGACTAGTCCCAAGCTAAGGCATCTGGACATTACCATGCAGGCAATAGGGTGCTACTGCAGGCTTATAAGCAGGGTAGTAGTGTGCAAGAGGAAGCTCATGGCGTTGGGAAGTAGCAAGGCTACAGAGCAAAACTGGAGGCAGGGAGGCCAGCTACAGGTTGATGCTGCGGCCTCATGAGGGATGATGAGGGCCGTGGGAATGAGTGATGGAGTTGGTAAAAGACAGTATGCTTGAGAAACTGCATCTCTCCAGGATCTAGGGGATTATTTTCCATTCCCAAAACTACTGAAGAAAACCCTTGAGTTTAATTCTTTGTTTTAGCCTGTGCAGCCCTGCCCACTTAACTTGGAGGAAGAGATAGGTCTTCCTACCTCTTGTGTCACAGGGAAGGGTTCATTATTTCATTAACAGAAAGGAGGTCTCATCACCCCAGTATCCCCTGAGAGGCCCACATACACTTTTAGTCTTAATAGGTACTCAGTAAATAAATGTTTTCCAAATAAACAATAAAATAACAATAGCAAAGACTTATAAGTTAAATCTTAGAATAGTGCCTGGCACATTATAACTGTTGCATATCAACTCATTTAATCTGAACAATAACACTGTGATGTAAATACCATTACCCCCATTAACTTTTTTTACTTGTATAGATTTAGGGGGTACAGGTGCAGCTTTGTTACATGGATATATTGCACAGTGGTGATGTATAGGCTTTTAGTGTAACCATCACCCGAATAGTATACGTTGCACCTATTACATTATTTCTCATCCCTCACCACCTTCCTACCCTCCCACCCTTCTGAGTCACCAGTGTCTACCATTCCACACTGTGCATCCATATATACACATTTAGCTCCCACTGGAAGTTGCGGGATTTGACTTTCTGTTTCTGAGGGATTTTTTGCTTTAGATAATGGCCTCCAGGTCCATCCATGTATCTATGTTGCTTCAAAAGTCATGATTTTTGTCATTTTTTATGGCTTAGTAATATTCCATGGTATGTGTGTATATATGTACATATACTGTATCTATCTATATGTGGAATACTATGTGTGTGTGTGTGTGTATAACATTTTCTTTATTCAGTCATCCATTGAGATGGACACGTAGGTTGATTTCTTATCTTTGCTACTGTGAATTTTAAAACCGAGGTACAAAGAGGCTAAGTAGCTTGCCCCAGACCACACAGCCTAGAAGGGACAGAGCCAGGATTCAAACCCAGGTGTCTGGGTTTCAGAGTCCATGGTACACAGAACTACCATGTTATGTTGCCTGTCTAGCTGGTTGGTCAACAGCTTGTTTATTGAGTATTTGCTCTGAGTCTCACATTGTGATGAGCTCTGTGGGGAAAAAAAAATTTTTAAGCTAAGTAGGGAGTGTCTATCCCTAAGAAGCCGATGGTCTCACTAAGTACATAGGATTGCTCAAGCACAGAGTTTAAGTGGGGCTGCTGATTGCTCTGTGGTTAATCCTGCAGTTCTGGTCATGACATTGTCCCTGGATTTGGTGCCAATCTCCAACTCCAGAGCAGGCCCAGCAATTGGGAGGTGCCTACAAAATAGTTACTGAGCAGGTGAAATACAAAGGTAGAGAAATGTACAAGGGACTTAGAAACTTGTCTTTGAATCTGAAAGTGGGTCTAGAACTTTAGAGATGCCCTATCTGTGGCATCATAGGCCATACAGATGGCAGTTCTATTTCCTGAAGAAGGAGGCCTCGAGGCAGTTCATCCACCTCAACAGGACAAAAAGACTGGTCAGCAACATCTAAGACAAAGACATCAAACTTTAGAACGTACTTTCTCTGGATATGGTTAACCATAAAAGTTAAGTGGATTTCAGGACTGTCAACAATCTCTCCGTTCATAGTCTCCATAATTGGCATCTGTGTTCTTTAAAAACTTTATTCATCTATTCATTCATTTACTCATGTATTTATTTAACAAATACTAATTGCATTCAGTGTTCGGCACTACATGCAGATCTATCTCCAAGACTAAAACTTCTCCTCAATGTGACTGTAGCTGGAAAGAGGACACTCCATGTATGCCATGCCCAGGTGAAAGAGGAGTCACCTTCAACCTCTCCTCCAGTGATTAAGGTTATGAGGCAGCAGAGTACTCCCCCACCAGAATACTGCAGGGCCTTCTCGAGTGCTCTGAAATGTACACAGAAATTAGAAACTGGTCTTTAGATTCATAGGTAGCTTTATGGGTTTCCCAAGTCACACCTCTGTAAGGTCCTCTCTGTACCTGGGACTTCAATTCCAAGCCCAGGAATGTTGGCACGGAGAATCAATGTGGGATACTTGTCAGTTTTCTTTTTCTAATGGTTACTAATGCAAAGAGTCAACAATTGAGTTGTTTTCTGGCTTTTTCTTCTCTGGGTGTCCCATAGGATCTTGTACGGTGTCCTTCACATAATCATGGCTCAGGAAAGATTTTTGGTGGTTGATGCTCCCCATAAACCTGAAAACTCCTTCTCTGCCTCTTTTTGGGTGCATAAGAATAAGTGATGCCCATCCAATCTTTGCTCCCAGTGCCACTGGTTCCAAGGCAAGCCTGTGTAGGCACCTCACAAGTAACCATAAGAATAGCTAGCATTTAGTGACCTACTACACACTATGTGCAATATCTTATTTAACCTTTGCCACTTCTCTGGGAATAACTGATGCTGTTTCCATTTGGCCTATGAGAAAATAAAGTCTTGGAGAGGATGTTTATTAATATTGTGTTGTTTGCAAACTTTGACAAGAGACCCTTCACAGTGCTTTTCTCCTGTTATCCAGGGATACCATCGACCTCGGCACTACATTGCAACTCAAGGTAAGTGCCCTCCCTCCTCCTAGTTCATTTAATCTGAACAACACACTATGATGTAAATACAATTATCCCCGCTAACTTTTTTTACTTGTATAGATTTAGGGGGTACAAGTGCAGCTTTGCTACATGGATATATTGCACAGTGGTGATGTATAGACTTTTAGTGTAACCATCACCCAAATAGTATACATTGCCCCTATTACATATATATCATCCCTCACCACCCTCCTACCCTCCAACCATTCTGTGTTCGCCTCAGAGAGGCTTCAAGGGTGCCAGGGGAAAGGGTTTTTAACTGCAAGGCTTGTCCTCCTGTCCTGTATCTGTTACTCAACACTCCATTTCACGAAACAGCCCTGGAGGAGAGGAATGAGTCTCCACCAGCAAAGAAGCCACAGAGGTGGAGGTCTTTGAAATTGTTCATTTGTTTATTTGGGAAGGAAAATAGTGACAAGTTTCGCTGTAGGAGAAAGGCCCATGAGTGACGGAGGAAGGGGCTGTTACTTGGAAGTGGTCAGGAGGGAGAAGCCCAAGCAGGTGCCATGAACACCTGCCAGGGCCGGAGCTGATAGTGCCTTATCTCCATGATGGGTGCATATCCGTAGCAGAGATGAAGCTGGTTGCCCTAGAAAGCAACTTGGCAGTGCATTTTCAGAAGGCTTAAACATGATACCTTTCAAACCGTTCTGGAAAAGTCCTGCAGATAATTATATAGAGAGACAATGACGCATGTAAGAACATTCTTCACGGTGTTATCTATAATAGGAAAAAAAAAAGTGAAAAATCTTAAATGCCCAACAATGGGTTACATTTATGTACATGGGTCACATAAAGTGTGTTACCACCATATTATAGAAAACCTTGCAGCTATTAAAACTACTATGCTTGGTAAGAACTTTTAAGGGTATCAGAAAATGCATATAATGAGTCTGATGCTTATTACAGTAAATACACACATATACATATAAATATAGAAAAATGGTATTCAAACTTTTATATCAAATACACATATTACTTTTGTAATTTTAAAAATGATGAAGGCTGAGGACATTGAAAAAGTAATTTCTGAGGAAATTGCTTTGGACTGTCAGAGCCTATTTTCTGCTCCTTGTCTTTTTTTTTTTTTCTTTATCTTTTTTTTCTTCCTTTCTGTTCAGGCTCTAGAGGAATGCCTCCAGCATTTGTCAAGCTCAAAATCAGGCATCTCCTGTTTTTGTTCTCAGCATCTGGCACCCAGCAGCTCTCTCCACCCCACACCCCATTTGCCTTCCTGTCCCTCATGGAAGTTCTGGAGCCCAGTTTTTGAAAACTCCCCTTAAGCCATAATACAGTCCAGATAAGGTGATGGGTAGAGTTGGTAGGAAAGGTCTGAGCAGGAGGAGGACAGAAAGGAGAGGAGAGGTTGCCAACATTTCCAGTAGATGCTACAGATTGTGAGAGCTTGGTGTGAGGCTTTCCCTATCCATACCCTGATCTGGCCCCATCAGGCTCACATATCTCAGGCCCATGTCTCAGATACTTGGTATCTTAACGAGGATCACCCGGCCTCCCTCCTGCTCACTAGTGTGGAGACTTGACCAACCGGAGGGACAGACCCTCTCAGCTGCTTCTTCGCACTTGCACTCTCTAACCTCACTGCCTTCTCTGTTGACAGGTCCAATGCAGGAGACGGTAAAGGACTTCTGGAGAATGATCTGGCAGGAGAACTCCGCCAGCATCGTCATGGTCACAAACCTGGTGGAAGTGGGCAGGGTAAGCCTCTCCTGCACTTGCCTGGGCAGAGGATGCTGGCGGTGCACTCTTGAACATCTCTCTGTTGCATGCATTGTGCTAAGTGCCTCCTAGTCAATATTTCACCCTCACAGCCACCTGCAAGGGAGATGTCATCACTCCTCTTCCACATTCAAGCAACGTCCTTTCCCTTCAAATCCCCTTCATCTCTTTTTCCACCCTCACTCTCCATTGATGATGTCATCTATTTTGAGGAAATTAAAACCATCAGTCATGTACTCCCTCATCGTCACACCACAAAGCTACAATCCTGCTTGTATCTACAACCATGCTCTTGTTCTTCCCCTCTGCTGTCAGGTTCGACTATAAGAAATGGCTGTTTTCGTTGACCCTAATGGTCGAATATCAACTGTTTCTTATGGCTCAGCCTAACACAACAGCAGCCATGTCTCTGCCCTTCCAAAGGCAAGCCTAGTGCCCGGATCACAGATTCTAGTCAATTTTTTTTTTTTCATTTTTCCCTTTCTCACTTGCAAAATAAGTCTTTTTCTCATTGCCAAATTGTTCCCCTTAGCATACAAACATGCCCAGTACCTCCCATCTTAAAAAGAAAGGAAAAGGTAAATAAAAAGTATTTTCTTGTTCCCGCTTTTCTGCCAAAGTTTAAAGACTCACAGAGAAGCTCTGTTTCTTCACTCATGTTCTCTTCTACCCACCCCAGCGTAGCTCCTCCCTCCATCCCACCAACAGGGATATCGTCAGTATCACTCGCATCCTCCTTCATGTCCACAAATCTGGTCTCCAATTCTCTCTTCCCATCTTACTCAACCTCAGTGGCATCCAGCCCTTCGCTCCCTGCTCTTCTTCCTCTGACCTCTAAATCTTGATGTTCTTCAGGGCGTTCAGATCTTGGTCTCCTGCTCTGTTCCATCTCAACTCTCTCTGAGGTCGTCCTTCACTACTCCTGGGGCTTAGAAATGGGACTGCTATTCCCAGCTTGCTTTTGCCTACTTGGTTAACTCTGGCATGTGGGTGGGCTGCTGAGTTTAAAGGCAAGGTGTACAAACACCAGAATTAAAAGGGCTCTCCACACATCATGTGAACTAACTAAAAAGTGGGCAGGTAAGTTTTTGTTTGGGTAAGAAACAGATAATTCATAAAGACGAATTCTGGCCTCTGTGATAATGGGAAGGAGAAAATCTGAGCTTTTGTAATCCAGTAAAGGGGTATGGACATCTCAGGGCCAAATGAGAATTTAGAACCAGGTGAGACTTTATCCATGAGTCTCTTATCTAGTCCATTACTCAATTTTACAGATGAGGAAATAGACCTAAAGGGGTCGAGTGCCTACCCTGAAGTCACTCAGCCAAAACCCAGGCACAAAATCTGATGCTTGACTCTCATTCCAGTGCTTATGGCCACTCCATTCAGACAGTTCCCCAGGGTCCCAGGCCCAGGATGCGGCTACTGTGGACAAAAAGGCCAGCCCAGGATTCAGGGATTTGGAGGCAAATTCCAGCCTGTTCTACAATATATGCCACACTGGGAACAGATTCCCTTGATGAATAGACCATAAATCTAAATTGGATTTCGGGCGGAAGGCAGTCTCTTAGAGGAACTCCTGCTAGTGCCAAACCCTGTGCCAGAGACGTATTGTACATTACGGCAACTTTCAACAATCATAGGAGCCCACGTTCCTAGTTATTATTCAGGTGCTCTGGGTTTGCATCCTGGCTCCATCCCTTACCAACAGTTGACTTTGGGCAATTTTCTTGGTCTTCCTATGTTTCCTCATCTGCAAAATGGGGTTAATAATATCTACTTCATAAAGTTGTTTTGAAAAGTCATTAAAATAATACATGTAAAGTATTTGTAGAACAATTTGTGAGACATGGTAGACATAGTACACAGTCAGTAAATGTTAGCTGTCATTACTGATAGGAAGCTGAGGCTCAGAGAGGTTTCAGCACTTTCTGGGGCTCCCCAGATACAGAGTGTTTATTAGGACCAAGCAATGAATCCATTTGCCCCCCAAGCCCTGTTGCACTATACCAGTATTTCCCTAAGTGGGTTCCATGGGATGCTAGTCTGCAGGATGGTTAGTGAGAAGAGGGTTCCATGGTTAAATACGTTTGGGAAATGCTGCGTCCTCTGTGCCCCTTTTGGAGA
Source organism: Alouatta palliata (assembly GCA_004027835.1). Taxonomy (NCBI): domain Eukaryota; kingdom Metazoa; phylum Chordata; class Mammalia; order Primates; family Atelidae; genus Alouatta; species Alouatta palliata. The sequence continues at coordinate 12,399 of PVKV010009245.1, read as the reverse complement.
GTTGCAAAACACAAAACACATTAGCACTAGCATGCGAAAGAGGCGGAGTAGTCCTGTAGCAAAGCTGCCTATTTACCTGTGTAATACAGCATTTCCCAAACTCATTTGACCACAAAACCTTTTTTTGTTTGTTTTTTTGTTTCTTGTTTTTTTTACCTAACACCTATTAGCACCCAGCGGAACACACTGTGGGAAATGCCACTCTAGGCCGTGCGGCGTCCCCCGGAATGGTAATCACGCTTTTGTTCTTTTAAGGGGAAAACCGTGATCTCTTTTTCATCCATGAGTGTGACTTAAAGAGTCGACTGGGGAATGGCTTGCTCGCGTCCAGGGTCAGAGAGGAGTTGCACATCTTCCCTTGGAACCCAGCACCTACCATCCTTTTCCCAACTAAGAGCCTTTCTCCTTCCAGACCCCCAATTGCCACCTCTGAATGATGTCCCCCCTCCCAACCACTTCTGTTTCCACCTCCTATTTCCCACCTTTTATTCTCATCTTTGCTCAGCTGACAGTACTCAGCTGCTCCACGCTGACAGAGCAGAAAGGGGACTCAGTCAGTCCCCAGCCTGGCCACATGACCTTGGACAAGTCACCAAACCTCTGAACTTGAGTTTTATTTTCATCCTTAAAGTGGGGATAATAACACCCACCTATCTCACCTTGTTCTGTTTGATCACTTAGTGTGATAATGCCTTGGAAAATTACAAGGAGCTTTGCAAAAGAAGGTACTACAATTATTTCTAATGGCTCCAGTGCCTCTAGGAATGAGCTTGGCTCTGCACAGCTTGCTGATCCCTGGCCAGCTGTGAACCTGTGGACTGAAATGCCACCAAAGTCACCCTTGGGTTTATTTGAATAGGACGACCAGATGGGACGGCTGCTCACACTCAGCCACGTGCTTATGCATCCTCGTCTCTGTTCTGTCTCTGTCTCTCACTTGGCCGCAGGTGAAATGTGTGCGATACTGGCCAGATGACACAGAGGTCTATGGAGACATTAAAGTCACCCTGATTGAAACAGAGCCCCTGGCAGAATACGTCATACGCACCTTTACAGTCCAGAAGGTAAGCTTCCCAGCGGCTTTGGGCAGCTTGTCCACCATGAGAGCTGGCTTGTTTGTTCATCCAGAGCACATGGTGACTGAGGGTCTGTTCTATGTCCAGCCCCACGCTTGGCACCAGCAATAGATCAGCAATGAAGGCAGACATGGATCCTGCTACCATAGATCCCACATCTAGTAGGTGGGGCAAACTGAATTCGATAAGCAAATCAATGAAATAACAACACATTGTGATAAAAGCCACACAGGAATATGCAAAGGATGGAGACAGAAATAAACAGGAGGATGGGGTGGTAGGAGAGGGCCTCTTTAGGGCAGAGAACGAAGGAGGAGGAACCAGTGAAGGGTAGAAAGGAAGGAAGAGCTACCTCAGCGAAAGGGAAAAAACATGCAATCTGGAGGGGAAGAAAGATCGTGACCTGTTCAAGGCCTGTGGTCTCAACCAAGGGCATTTTGATCCCCCAAAGAATATTTGTAAAATGTCTGGCAACATTTTTGATTGTCACAACTAGGGAGAGGAGGGTTAGGATCTTACTGGCACCTAGTGTGTAGAGGCTAGAGATGCTTATAAATATTCCACAGTGCACAGGACAGCCCCCAGTAACGAAGGATTATCCAGCCCAAGGCATCAGTATTGTCAAGGCTGAGAAATGCTGGTTTAGACACTGAAAGGAGGCCAGGGCTGTACAAGCGTGGTGAGCAAGAATGTGACTGCAAATAATAATAGATACATTTATAATTTACTGTATAATCATTGCTATTCTATTATATCATAATGATAGCTAACATTTCCTGAGCACGTACTAAACCAGGTACTTTTCTAAATGCTTTGCGTAGAGTAACTCAGTCCTCCCATCGACCATGTAAGGTAAGTGCTATTATTATCCCCATTTTACAGAGGAAGAAACTGAGACACCAAGAGTTTAAATCAGTGGTCCATAGTTGCCCAGCTGCAAAGTTTGTAGAACCAGGATTCATACCTTGGCCCCTGTAACACATTTATCTTTCCATTACACCCTAGGTTCCATTTCTCTAAAAGCAACCACTTTAATAGACAATGTGGCCATGGGCCTGAGGATGCAAAAGCACTGGGGACTGACGTGCTTTGAGAGTTGAGCCCTTGAGGCTTGGAAAAGTCCTTGCAAGGGCCAAAGCAGGTTGCTCTGCAGAGCCGTGCACACAGTACTGTTCCAGCATACAGAGTGGCCCAGGACATTCTGTGTGCTCCTGGCAGCTCCCCCTCAAACCTCCAGACTCCTAAAGTCTCAGGGTCTTTTTCATCTGAATCTTCAGTCTTGGGTTAAAAAGTCAGGAAGCCATGAACTCTCTCCACTAAGAGGAGGGGAAACCAGCAGGTACTTGGATGTTGCCTTAGGTCAGGTTGTTCAGAAGCAGAGCCTGAGGCAAGGATTCAGGTACACAAGGAAGAAATTCAGGTACACAGAAGAAATTCCTAAGAGAGAGTGGGAAGCAGGAGAGGGAAGGGAAGACGCCAAGCAAGGACAGAGGCTCCAGAGAACTCTAACCTAGAGCTGACCCACAGGGAACCTTAAGAGACCCCAAGGGCTTCTGAGCATTAACTCGGCTTAGCCATCCTCTTCACAGCACTCGGGCAGACACTCGGCAAACATCACCTACAATTTTGGCTCAAAATCAGTTCCTGAGCTGGGAACCTGGAAATAATAAACAGGGAGTGCTGTCTGCCCTTGAAGACAGCACAGTCGCACTGGGGAGAGAGGATCCTTGATAAATAATCATAGCACAGGTGGGAAAAGCTCAAAGGAGGGCTTCCTGGGACTGAATTGATTTTGGAGGATGGTATGAAAGAAAGTCCAAGTATTCTTGAAGCTTTCTCCTCTTTCACTTCAGCTCATCCATCACTGCCTTAATCTGGGCGTCTGTTCTCTTCCTCCTAACAAGACTGTTTGCCTCTAGTCCTGCCCTTATGTTAGTTTGGGTTTCCTGGAAGCAGAACCAGAAGCAGCAGGGGTTTGGGTGCCCTGGCTCATGTGTTGAGGGAGAGTTTGCAGGGGGAAGGCGGGGAGAGAGGCAGGACAGGGTGGGGAAAGGAGCTGAGTGGGGATGTGGCCTCAGCAGAGACTTTCTTCCACCTGACCCCATGGGAGCCTTGGAACATGAATGGTACTGCACAGTTGACCCAACCTTGAGGCAAAGAGGCCTCGGGTGCCCCCATTAGGGTAAACAATTTTTCTGATTCTTCCAGAACAGTACTAGTTTTTCACTGTAAGTCCTGTGTACTAGGGAACCCCTCACTCCTGGGCAGACTGGCCAAGTGGCAAGCCAGTTGATCACTCTCCTTCTACTATCAGTCACCGAAGGATGCTGCCACATCCCAGGGGAGAGGGTTCCTCTTCAGCTGAGAACAGTTCTCTTCACAAGAGGGTGTGAGCTGTGTGCAGCCATGACTCAGTGCATCTGGCGAGGAGTACACTGGGCCAGTGACGGGGATCTGAGTGGACACCAGTAGTGCTCTCTCTGCAACCCCCAATACACCCACCTCAATCCAGCCTTCATGTAGCAGGATGCAGCCTCCTGAAATGCAAGTCGAATGATGCACTTCCTCTTCTGTCGAACCATCTGTGTAATCTCCCTGTAGCTTCCCAATGCCTTTGAGATAAAGTCCAAAGGCGCTAATGTAGATTCAAGGCCTTCTGGGATCCAGCTCTCGTCCATTCTCCTACACCCCCAGTCCTGTGGCCCCCCATGGCCTGTCTTCCAGTTGCCTCCAGCATTGCCCTGGGTTGCTAGTGATTCTCTGCACATGCCATGCTAAGCCCTGTCCCCAGACCTGTGCCCATGCTGTCCCCCTGCCTTGGATTCCCTTCCTTTCCTCCCGTCAGCTGGGTAATACTCCCATATCAGTATATTATAATGATTAAGAGTGCAGCCTCTGGAGGCAGACAGCCAGAGTTTACATCATCCCTTTACAATTTATGAGTTGTACTGTGACTTTGGGCATGTTACTTAACCTTGCCTTAGCCTCAGTTTCCTGATCCATTAAATGGAGATAAAAATATAGGGATTGATATCAGGATTAAATAAGTTAGGACACTGAAGTATTCAGAAGAGTAACTGGTAACGAGTAAATGCTTAGTTAATGTTAGCTCTTATTTTCACTACTTGTTTCAAGATTCAGGTCAAGCATCTCCTCCTCCAGAAAGCCTTCTCTGATTTCTCCTCTCCTCAGATCAGGTTAGCAGGCCCTCCTTGATACACTTCAACAGAATTACCCAGTTGGGTATCTGCCTCCCCCACAAGGCCATGCTGTTCCAGGGATAGGAGCTGTGGCTTTTATTCTCACCTTCCTAGTACCTAGCACAAAGCTGGGCACAGGTCACACTTGGTAAATGATTTTTAACTGAAGGAATGAACAATCAAAGAGACTCTTTCTATTCAGTGCTCTCTGGGTATCTGCAGGAGATTCCCAAGTAGAAAAATAGTAGGTAGCAGGAACTGTCTAAGCAAAGGCTTAGAAGTGTGACCTGACCATGGAATGCTCAGAAAACCACGATTGGGCCTGGAGTGTGTGTCTGTGAGGGGTGGGGGCGGGATGTGAAAGGGGAGGGGAATGGCTCCCAGCTCCAGGTCCCACTCTGCCTCCATCAGGCAGAGAACCTCTGCTTTTGTTTGTTTCGCATCTTACCTAATCATTCTAAGAATCTAAGAAAGAAGCCTGCTAAGTTTTATAAACTTTGAGAGCCACACAGACTAGCATAGTCAAGGCCAGAACTATGGGACATCAGACCTCAATCACTGAAAGGCCTCAGATTCCAGGGGAAACAATTTGGACTTAGTCTTCAAGGTCGACATTTCTTTGAATCCCTTCTACTCCATATACCTCCTATAAACACTGGTCAAAGAAGGTCCCCTAGGGTGCTCTATGGCGCTCTTGGGCATTCAGAGTGTGTCTGAGCACACTCAAGACTCTGAGGCATCCTGCAATAAAGCCATCGATTTCATTTTATCAGTCCCACGTTTCCCAAATGTAACTGATTACAGAATTGCTCTGTGCAGTAACGCCGATTAACCCTGCGAGGGCCCTGTCCCTGCTGGAGGTTTCTCAGTGCAGCAGCTGTGGCTCCATGTATTGCCGGGCTGGGTATGTGAGGGCAGCAGCTGGAAGAACAGAGGCCTGTTCTCTCCTCAGAAAGGCTACCATGAGATCCGGGAGCTCCGCCTCTTCCACTTCACCAGCTGGCCTGACCATGGTGTTCCCTGCTATGCCACTGGCCTCCTGGGTTTCGTCCGCCAGGTCAAGTTCCTCAATCCCCCCGAAGCCGGGCCCATCGTTGTCCACTGCAGGTAAGTCAAAGGTCCTCCACCTACCCAAATGTGCCTCTGCACCTCGGTTTCCTTGGGAGGGACATGTTATTTTTCTAGTGGCTTTACTCTTAAAGACTCCTCTTCCTGTGTCCCCCATGCCCAGTGCCTCCTGATGAGACTTGGTGGCAAGGTCACCCAACAAGAGTAATAGCAGTAGTAGCCATTGTTATTGTTGGTGCCTGGAAACAGTGAAGTCGCCAGGGAGGTAGGCTGAACACAGGCAGCATCTGCTGTGTCTGTCAAGTGCACTTTACCCACATTATTTAATTTACTTCTCGTCCAGTCTGAAGAGATGGGCATTATTATCATTCCCATTTTACAGATACAAAAACTGAAGCGCTAAGAAGGTAAACACAGAGTGGGGATATTTAACCTGCTTTTCTCCAGTCACTCACCCTCAGCGCCTTGACATGGCAGCAGGGTGCCTTGGTGGAAGCATACTTCTTTTTGTTTCTATTATTTTCAAAATCAACTGCCAGTCTACAGGGTCCCTCACAGAGAGAGATGGACAGCACCAGGTTTCACCTTATTATGGAGAAGGGATATTTTCAGCTCTGACCTAGAAAGTCAGATTGAGAATGAGTGGCACATCTTTCAGTTCTCCCAAATGGAGATGAAGTATCATGTCAAGGGTGTCCACAATTGGAGAAGAATGGACTTCCTGATCTGAAGGCTGGCCAGCTGGCATCCCCCTCCTTCCCAGTGCCTCTCGCTTCCAATATGACCTTGGGCCGGACCCTCTTTTCAGACCCTGGATGCTCGAGTTATCACATCCCTGCCCTGGCAGTGTTTGTGTCAGTCAAGAGATCCAGGAAGACTCCGTAAGTGTGGATGTCTCAGACCCAGCTCCCTCCTCATACAGCATCCATTTATCTTCCCAGCAATAGTAGCTACACAGCCCCATTTCATAGACAAGGCAAGTGAGGATGAGGAGGTAATCCTTATCACAGCCCCTGGGCTCTCTAAGCGTTTTGCATGTATTCTCTGCTTTATATCTCATAGAAATCCAATGACAACAGAACATTAACTCTCCCGTCTCCATATCCCAAAGAGAACCCAGAGCAAGGGTTAGGGAGAAAGACAGACAATGACAAACGTTTAACAGGCCCTCTGTGCATGATGGTTCTATGTGGTATGCATCTCCATAGCAGGTCATCCTACTGCATCTGTGCAGAGTGGTACCCATTCCTGGAGCTGTTCTGAAAATTATTAACAAATGGGTTGGCTAAGTATGCTAAGTGCCTAAGAGAGAATTCCTGACATATAGTAAGCACTCTAAAATATCATTATTCTCTGCCTCTTAATATTTTCTCTCCCTCTCCAGATTATTAATCCTTCAGGAAAGGAACAGTGTTTTCATATTTCTACTCTTAATCCCAGCATCTAATGCATCATAGATTTTCAATAGATATTTGTTGAATATAATAGCCATTATTTATTGAGAAATTACTATGTATCCAGGCACAAAGCAATTTGTATGCGTTATGCATTTTAACTAATTTCATGCAATTTATACATATTGTGATATTAATGCTATAAGGTGGATCTATTCGTTATTATCAACATCATTTTATAGATGAGTATTGAAGTCCAGAGAGGTTAAGTCATTTGCCTGAGATCACACAGCTAGTAAGTAATAAAGCCAGGATATAATCCCAGGGATTGTGATGCTGAAATAAACACAGCTCTGTCCTCACAAGGACCGTAGGGAGGTATGTTAAATGCATCAGAAATCTGAAGCGAACAGGCACTAGGCAACTTGGTCACCACTGATAGTTCCAAAATTCAAAACCAGATTGGCCTGGTTCTTTATACTAAAGCATGTTGAGTATGAACATTGAAGAAAAAAAAACAGATGAGTGATCCCTTATACTCCCTCCCAGACACACAGGCCAAGCCTCTTGAGTCCCTGCATCTGGATTTTGGGGACTAGGTTCTGAAGCAAACATAAGTCAGACTTTACTCTATTCAAACCATGAAATTTTACCATGAATGAAAACTCTGCTTCCAACGGGTTTACTTTGCAGATTGTTGTAGACAGTGGTTGAGACTGGCCTGTGCTCTTGGGATTGATAATCAGCCAGTATTGCTTTTCATCTCATTCCATCTCTCTTCCTCTTTGCATTTCTTTTGACATCCCCATTTTTAGACAAACGCACTTGTTTCCATGAGAAATGCAAGATGTGAAAACGCAGTGGAAGGGAGCCTCCTCGACATGCCGCCCAGACTTTCCTTCCAAAACTGCACATGTGCAAGGCACATGTCCTATGTGCCTCTTGGTCAGCACTGATACAGAAAGGGCCGGCTGTGGCCTATAGAGTCTCGTTGCGTTCCCTTGCTATTTTGTACTTGGTTTTAGATCCTTCTAAAGAAGCCATTAGTGACCACAAATCAAGTGTGTATCAGGAAACTGAATCCTTGACAAGGGTCTCCACATGGTCAGCTGATCCAGTTTGATGACCAAGGGTCTCTGGATGATCATCAGCTGCTCCAGTCTGACGACTCTCTTGCTGAAACAGCTGCAGGTGGAGCCAGAGGCCAGGCTTCGAACATGGCGCTTCGCCAGCCACTCTCTTGGGGACAGCTGAGAGGACTCTAGTTTCTGTCCTGTCATTCACCTGTCCTCTGTTCTCTCTCCTCCTCTTTGCTTCCATTCATCAACCCATTTGCTGAAGAATAAAAAAGAGGAGAAAAGAAGAGAAGAAAACAGGAAAGACATGTCTATAATGCATCTCCAGCATGCCAGGAGCTGAGCTGGGTGTTTTATACTATATAGATGTAGTATGTTATCCATCAGACAAGGAAACTGCATGTATATGTGTGGTTTGAGCATGCATTATAATCTATAAATATTAAGAAAGGAAATGTGGGAACATGTAATCTGGAGCCAGACCGCCTGGGTAAAAGTTCCAGCTCTGCCTCTTCTAGCTGTGTGACCTCAGTTAGGCAAGGTAAGCCCTCTGTGCCTGTTTTCTCACCTGTGAAATGGGATGAGAAAGTTCTTAACAACCTCACAGGGAAATCTATAGGCAACATTTATAAAGCACGTAGAACAATGGCATTTTGTAAGCACTGAATAAATGTTTGCTGAATGACTACATCCAAATAAGTCAGTCCTGATAAAATAGCCCTCAGAGACCAGCACTACTCTCTCATTTTACAAAGGAGACCACTGGGGCTTAATCTACGTTTAGTTGCTTACTCAAGATCTCCCAGGAATGTTGGGATTCAGAGAGTTCTGTCTGACTATGTAGCATACTGACTCTGAACAGGAGCCTTGGGTATAGGGCTGAATGCTAGGGGCCTCCCCAGGGCAGGTGCCCTTACCAAGATACCTAACACAGACCATACCTCTCTTTCAGTGCTGGGGCCGGGCGGACTGGCTGCTTCATTGCCATTGACACCATGCTTGACATGGCCGAGAATGAAGGGGTGGTGGACATCTTCAACTGTGTGCGTGAGCTCCGGGCCCAGAGGGTCAACCTGGTACAGACAGAGGTGAGTCCTAGGGGACAAAGACAGTCACCAGTAGCCCTGGCCAAGGAGAAACATGATAGAACTGAGAGACCCACGGGGGGGGGGGGGCTCCTATTGAAAGAGACCTGGGTGTGATAGAAGCAGGAGAGAATAAACACGTGGCTTACTATGGCGAGACCACGGTGGAAGCTAGGGTACAGCCAGCCCTGGAGGGCTACAGTGCAGGGAGTTCTACCAGTGAAGAATGGCAGTGAGTTCTCCATCTCTGAGGACATCCAAGCAGGGACAGAATGACAAATTTCGGGGATTATTTGAATGGCATTCTTGCCTTGGGTGAAGTGAGAGAAGGAAAGAGAAGGACTGGCATGTATTCAGTGACTACTACGTGCCAAGAGATGGTACAGTCACTGTAGGGAATAGTTTAATCAACAAAGTCATTGAGTACTTAAGCTGGGTGCTGGGATTTCAAGAGACGTAATAGACAGCCCCTGGCCTCAAGGAAGAAGCAGACCTTCAGGCACCTCTCTGTGCAGTTAGAGAGCCCAAGACCTAGGAGTAATGAAAGGAATTAATCTTTATTGTTGTGTACCTACTGTGAGCCAGGCAGCATACATTCTTTCTACACACGATATTTTTTCTACTCCTACAGCTATGGTGTAGCTCCTAGTATTATATCCATTTTATCAGTGAAGAAGAAATTGTGTCCCTAAGACCTCACATACCAGACTGTGGTAGAACTTGGGTCCATGCGACCCCAAAGATTCCTGCTTTTTTGCCAGAACCACAAGCTCACTAACCAGTTTTTTTCTGTCTGTCCCACTCTGTGCCTTGGGCTCCTTACCAGAATGATAAGCCATCTTCTGTTCTAGTGAAGGCTATGGGTGCCTGGGCAATCAGAGCTGGGACAGATAAGGAACTGCACACATCATCAGTCCTGCAAAGGGAAGTGATGCATGGCTTTGGCACAGCTAGCCCCTCTGACTCTGCAGTGAATACCGTCACTGATTGGTTTACACACACAGGCCCTGAGCTAACTGTACACAGGCCAGTCTTCAGGCTTCTAGTGTTAAAGCCAAGAAGACTGTCTTATCTGTTCCCAGGTTCATGCCTGCAGAAGGCAGGCTTGCCGGTTGGAGTCAGACGTAGGAGGAGACGTATTCAAATGCAGATGCCTCACAGAGCATCTGGATAAGCGCTCTTTATAGACAAACTGACCAGCTTCTGCAGAAAAAGGTCACTCAACAAACATTTATCTAGGCCCTAGAAGTAACACCAGCTTCTGCCTGGTAGATTAACAAATGGCTTTCCAGAAAGAATGGAACCTTAAAGGTACAGAAAAGAGGGAGTGGAGTTTCAGGAGGAGAGAGCAGCAGGTCCAAAGACTTGAGATGGGAGAAGATCAGACACATTTTAGGAGCAGATTGTGAGACAAAGATTTGCGGGCAGATAATTTGCTTGGAAGGTGATCCCAAGGCACACTGGCTGGTGAGTGGGAAAGTGAGGCAGAGCAGGGAAGGAAACAAAGGCTGCTTTAACAAGCTGTCAAACCCTGTAGACAACCAGATCCCAGTTCTGCTGGGGAACTCTGAGTGTGTGGAACATGCGTGTCCAAGTGATTCCACCCAAATGGAGAGGGAACGTAGATTTCTATCCTCAGCTCTCCATCTGTTATTGCTTCAGGGTTACTTTCCACACAGCCTGAGTATCGTCTCTGCCTTCAGCAGAGAATCACAGGTGTTTGCAGCAAGCAGCCTTCCTTAGGTAAAGGTGAAAGCTGAGGGGACAATGGAGTGGACACCAACAGTGCCTGCTACAGCACGTCTAGAAGTTCCTAATTTTATCAGTGACTATGCTATTCCATCTTAAATAACCAACAAGACCCACCATAGCTCAGGTGATCGCTAGGAAACATGGAAACCTGGCCCTTTGGGTTATAGTAGGAAAGGTAGGAATTCTGCCTAAGTGCCTAAGAGAGAATTCCTGACATATAGTAACACTCTAAAATATATTATTCTATTATTCTAAAATATCATTATTCTAGAGATGCCTCTTAATGTTTTCTCTCCCTCCCCAGATTAGTAATCCTTCATGAAAGGAACAATATTTTCATATCCCCACTCCTAATCCCAGCATCTATTGTATCAGAGATTTTAAACAAATATTTGTTGAGTAGCCATTATTTATTAGGAAATTACTATGTATCCAGGCACAAAGCAGTTTGTATGCATTATGCATTTTAATTGTAATTTCATACAATTTATACATGTGCAATTTATACATATTGATAAATCATGTCTATTCTTCATAGCCACAACATTAAATGTGGACAGCAAAGTCTCAGGCCACTATTCTTACCTGGCACCCCATTCCATCTCCCCTGCCTTTGCAGGAGCAATATGTGTTTGTACACGATGCCATCCTGGAAGCGTGCCTCTGTGGCAACACTGCCATCCCTGTGTGTGAGTTCCGTTCTCTCTACTACAATATCAGCAGGCTGGACCCCCAGACGAACTCCAGCCAAATCAAAGATGAATTTCAGGTATGAGCAAATCCCAGACTCAGTGACTATCTTAGTCAGTTTGGGTTGTTACAACAAATTTCCATAGATTGGGTAGCTTAAATGATAGACATTTATTTATTACATTGCTGGGGGCCGAGAAGTCCAATATCAAGCTTCCAGTGAATCCAGTGTCTGGGGAGGGCTCACTTCCTGACTTGCAGACAGCCTTCTTCTCCTTCCATATTGACAGGGTAGAAAGTAGAAGCAGCAAGTTCTCATATTTCTTCTTTTATTTTTTATATAGAGAGGGTCTCACTATGTTGCCCAGGCTGGTCTTCAACTCCTGGGCTCAAGCAGTTCTCCCACCTTGATCTCCCAAATTGCTGGGATTACAGGCGTGAGCCACCACACTCGGCCCTACATGTTTCTTCTTGTAAGAGCGCTAATCCCGTTCACGAGGCCTCTATGCTCATGTCCTAATCTTCTTCCAAAGTCCCAATCTCCTAATAATACCATCACATTGGGGGTTAAAATTATGACGCGGATCTTAGGAGAGATGAAAACATTTAGTCCATACAGTAACCCAACCAACTTCAGTGGCTCTGTGCACATTGTGGGGTTTTCATCAGGACAACTGATACGTCTGTGCGCTTTCATTGTCTGCTTCTCTAGGAAGCTGCAGAATCCGTTCCAGAACACAAAATGCATAGCCATGAGCAACTGTGCACTCAGGGATTGCTGGTGCTTGTTTTTAACTGTGATTATATTTTTGAACTGAGGTGTTATTCAGTTCTTTTTTTTTTTTTGAGGCGGAGTTTCGCTCTTGTTACCCAGGCTGGAGTGCAATGGCACGACCTCGGCTCACCGCAACCTCCGCCTCCTGGGTTCAAGCAATTCTCCTGCCTCAGCCTCCCGAGCAGCTGGGACTACAGGCACATGCCACCATGCCCAGCTAATTTTTGTATTTTTAGTAGAGACGGGGTTTCACCATGTTGACCAGGATGGTCTCGATCTCTTG
>PVKV010009244.1:66416-82529 GCA_004027835.1 Alouatta palliata | reverse complement strand
GGTGATTAGGTCATGAGGGCTTCTACCTTATTAATGGATTAATACTATTATAAGGAAGTGGATTCTTATAAAAATTTACATTCCTCCTCTACCTTGCTCTCCGTCCCCAACCAAGGGATGATTTTGCAAGAAGGCCCTCACCAGATAGACTCCTTGGCCTTGAACTTCCTGGTTTCCAAAACTGTAACAAATAAATTTTTGTTTTTTATTAATTATTCAGTCTGTGGTATTTTGCTACAAAAGCACAAAACAGACCAAGATGAAGGCATACTATGGATGAGAAAACTACATCCCAGAAAGAATAAAGAATTGTTCAGTGACACCTAGTTAGACAAGAACAGGGTTCTGATTAACATTCAGTCTGACTTCAGAGCCAACTCTTAACCTCTAAACTCCTTGATAAGCGATAAGATTTTGTCTATGGTGACTTATTTTTCAAACCCACAATTGATCTGACTAGTGTATATACTGAAAAATTCAGAGACATGGTCAACACAAAGTAGGAGTCATGGAAATGCACTGCAGATAACTTCTTAGGGTTGAGATAGGAGACAATTTTTTAAAGAAAGAATTAGACTCTATTAGAATAACATAAATTGTCTCGTAAAATGTATGACTATCTAAGCTGAGAGTCCTTTAAAATGAGAGGTGGTAAAGAATGTTTTCAGGCAGACCTGTGCTAGGGCAAGGTGCATGGGAGGAGCAAGATTTGCCTCTCCTGGACTAAGGAGAAGGGCTGGGGAATGTTAGTGTTGAGGTCGCCAGAGAAAGGCTAATTGAGGCTGCTCCATAGGGCTCGCTGGGTAGGCAGATCTGATGAGAATTCAGTAACCCCTGGCAGCTAAACAGAATCCTCCTGCTTGCTTACTGTGGTAGAAAATTTCTCCAGTCTAGCACAGTAGTTCTCAAAGTGACATCCCTCAGACAAGTAGCATCAACAGGGAGCTTGTTCATATGCAACTTCTCAGGCCCCATCTCAGATCTACTGAATCAGAAACTCTGAAGTGGCACATGGCAGTCTGTGTTTTAACAAACCACCTAAATAATTCTGATACATACTAAATTTTAAGACCAACTGCAAGCAGAAAACTTTCTGAACTCCACAACTAGAAATAAGAATATTAAAATGTGAGAACATAGTTGAGAGCTCTTCAAAGTGGATTAGTTATGGATAAATGTAAATAAATTTTTATTCACTGCATTTGATCTGTTTTCCAATTCTTTTTGATGGAAATAAGTCAACCAAAACATCAGTCCTCACCCTTCTCCTCAGCCACATACAGGACTCATGTTCATTAAAGTGAAGGCTTAGTAAGGCTTCCAGCATCAATCAGATGGGCTGCAGTTTATGACCAAGTTTCAGCCAGACCCTTCCACTGGAGGAAACATACGTGAGTGATACCAAGTAGTAAGTGTTAATGGACAGATATTTTAAAATCTGTTCTAATTTATACTTTTTAAAATGAAAATCACTGGAAAACATCAGAATGCAATTATTTTTGGCCTGTTTCAAGTAACTGTCAGGGGTCTTAACACAGGTCTGACTTTTGCTCTAGAGCACCAGCTGCCTGAGGGCAGGGACCTTCCTTATTCACCAGTGCTCACACCATGAGTGGCTCAATAAACAGATCATGAGCTGAACTGACTGGAAACCTGTGAACAGATCAGAGAGCATTACCCTCACAAGTGAGAGAAGAGAAATAGAAAAAGGAAGCAAACAGGGAAATAATTTTAGAATTGACAACTTTAGTTTAGTGACGACTAATGGAAGCTCTATGTGGAAGTATATGCCTCACAGCTGGAAAATTAGGTATGCTCTAATTTGCATAAGTTGTCATTTTCATGTACTTGTTGGTGGCATGAACTGATTAATAAAGTGCTGCATGGTGAGTTTGTTTATCAAAGCATTACTGTATAAGAGTCTAGCTTTTTTTTTTTTTTTTTTTTTTGAGACAATCTCATTCCGTCACCAGGCGCCAGGCTGGAGTGCAGTGGCACAACCTCGGCTCACTGCAACCTCCACCGCCAGGGTTCAAGCAATTCTCCTGCCTCAGCCTCCCGAGTAGCTGGGACTACAGGCACGCGCCACCATGCCCAGCTAAGTTTTTTGTATTTTTAGTAGAGACGGGGTTTCACCATGTTGACCAGGATGGTCTCGATTTCTTGACCTCATGATCCGCCCGCCTCGGTCTCCCAAAGTGCTGGGATTACAGGCGTGAGCCACTGCGCCCAGCCAACAGTCTAGCTTTATTGGCCCATTTGGCACATTTGAGTTGAGTTTCAATCACGAGGGAAGAAGTTGTTCTGCTGAATGACAGACCTGAGAGTTTTCACAGATACTGGAATTGTAAATGAGTAGCTCAGAACCGGATATTTCTTCCCTTTTCTTTCTTTTTTTTCCCCATATTACTAGTAGACCTGATCAAAGAATAAAATCAAAAGATATTTGTTTGCCTACTATATGCCCTTAATTCTAATTCCAGACCATTTATTTAATACTACAGATATTTTATTTCAAAATTAGAGATCTGATTTCGTCAAAAAGTCTGCATTATTTTTAATATATAGCAGACATCGGTGAAATAGGTTTTGAAATTTATTGCTCAGGTCCAAACAGCAGGCAGATAACATCCACATTATAAGCCATGGCATCTGCTTTGCCTCCATCTTTACCAGTTAAAGATAAAATTTATTACATGTTTTTCAATGTGTAATCTTTTATTAAAAATGGGCTAGACATGAGAGCATCTAAATAGAAGATACTCCTTTGAATACAGCGACTTGTTAAAAAAAAAACCCAGTAGCATTAATCCTTCTAGCTGGAAAGTATTTTTGGTCCATTTGATTCTTTCATTTGTCATTTTACCAGGTTCATGAGGGAAGTTTCTAAATTGCTAAGACCATCAGATGTGTGAGATAAGCAATTCATGAAAGTGAGCAGTGCAGTGTGCTGGATCATGCTGGCTTACAAACATTTTTCAAATAAGTAGACATTCTCTGCTAGAACATCTCTACCCACGTAGCTACAGAAGATGATTACTGGAGAGTGATGTGTTGGAAGAGAGAGGTTAAGGTAAATAAATAAGCTCTAGGAAAATATTAAAAGTGAGTTCGTTCATTTATTAGTCATTATTTGTCTGTTTTATTTAGAGTAGCATAACATCTTTACAAAATCATTTTATCCCAAATCACTAGTTTTAAAATATGTCAGCTAATTACTCTTTTGAAGCTATTGCAGTGACCAATAGCCATTTTTTCCCATCTTCTAAAGACTGGAACCCCTATTCTTTAGCTGAAATCAGGACAACTTCATAAACTTTCTACAATAGTGGCCAGGGAAACATAAGCATCCTTTGCAACTAGGTGTAACTGTATAATTAAGTTCTTGATAATGTGATGTGAATGGAAATGGCAGACAATGGGAAAAATCCTTAAAGGACATAGCTCTTTTCTTCTTCTTTCTTTCCAAATGGAAATAAACAAAATGGCTGGGTCTCTACCAGAATGTTGAATCATGCCCTGACCTAGGGAATAAAAGCCATGAACAGCCATCAAGACTGAAGAAACTTGCTCTCTTACATTGGGATATAGGTAGGAGCCCTGGTTTAACTCCTTCCAGCCTTTATGAGAGAAATAAACTTCGGCCGCATTTAAGTCATTGCTATTTTGAGGTTTTTCTGTTTTTAACTTCTCTACTTCCAAAGGGCAATTTTGTTATTGTTGTTGTTACCCTTGGCAACTAATACTAGGACTACCAAGAAATACTGACTAAATATAACCATTTATAATCCTCCAAAGCTGGACAAAAAAAAAATTATAAAAAGAAAAGATAGGCATATTTAACTGTATGAAAATGTAAGACAAAAGTTACCGTAAGTGAATTCAGAAGAAAAATTATAAATTTGGTAAATTAAATTAATAATAAAAGACAAGATTAGCACACAAAATATACAAAGAACTATTGCAAATTGAAAAGAAAAAGCAAATACCCCCATAGAAAATTAGACAAAATAAGCAGTAATGCAGGAAAAGTACTTTCGTATATAACTGATGAAATTGTTAATTGTCACTGCCTTTTTGGAAAACAATCTGGCAATATCTATTAGAATTTTAAATGTGTATTTTCTTTGACTTAACATTCCCATCCCAGGATACTTTTGCAAATAAATAAAATCATGAGTAATGACACACATACAAGGATGCTGATTACATTTTTATAATGGCAAAAAAAAAAAAAAAAAAAAAAAAAAAAAAACTCTAGAAATGTCCATGGAGAATTGCTGATAAATTATGATACATAAGGTATGATATGAAATCCTTAAAATTATGCATTTGAGTTGTAGCAGTTGATTTGGCAGATGAGGTATTATTGAGCAAGAAGAATTAGGACAGAGGCCTGTATATAATTGTTCTTATTTTGTTAAATGACCCACAACAATATGCGATGTGTCTGAGTATTTGTTTACCTGAGCAAAATATTGAAGAGTACATCCTAAATTGTTAATCTGGATTATGTGTGGGATGAGTAAAAGCAAGAGGGATAATGTGAGTGGAAGGGTTAAGAGAATCCAAGATCTAATATGGACTATGGCAGAAGGACAAAGGAAAGCCAGAAAAAAAACCTTTATGACATGTTTAACTTCTTGATATGTAAAATTAATTATATGTTATTTATATATTTACAGGGGCATATTATATAGTATGTATATAAAAACATAAATATCTCTTTAATGGTTTTTGAAGTTTGATTTTATTTTTATTTGACAAATAGTAATTGTATATATTTGCAGGGTACACTGTAATGTTTCAATATGATACATATCTAATTCTGACCCAAATTTATACCCAGAAATACCATCACTTTAAGATAATCTTTATTGAACAAAAAAAGATATTTTATAATAGAAAGAAAAGAGGCCAGGCGCAGTGGTTCACTCTTTAATCCCAGCACTTTGGGAGGCCAAAGTGGGGTGGATCATGAGGTCAGGAGATCGAGACCAGCCTGGCCAACATGGTGAAATGCTGTCTTTACTAAAAATACAAAAATTAGATAGGCATGGTGGCATGTGCCTATAGTTCCAGCTACCCGGGTGGCTGAGGCAGGAGAATCACTTGAACCCGGGAGGCAGAGGTTGCAGTGAGCCAAGATCACGCCACTACACTCCAGCCTGGTGACAGAGCGAGACTCCATCTCAAAAGAAAAGAGAAGAGTGGAAAAGGTAGAGTTGCAAAATCATTTTAAAAGAATCCATAATCTCACTACCCAGCGATAGCCAGTTTAGAATGTTTATTATGCATATAATCTTAAATATATTGTAGACACTGTTTTATAGTTCATTCTCATTTAAATATAACAAACATCTTTAATAATGAATTCTTCTCAGAAGCATATGATCTTACATTCTAAAAAATATGAAACTATGATTTTATATCCACACATTAAGTCCTTTCACAAATGTTCTCATTCTCAAATCACAACAACAAAACTGGGAAAGGAGGAAGATAGGCACCTTGGAAGTGAGAGGATTTTTTTCATTCCTTTGTAAATCTATAGAAAATCTGCGTGGAAGATGCCCTCTTTCCCTCCCTCCATCACCTAATACATTCTAACATTTTTTATTATATCAACCCTTCTTTAGGAAGAGGAAGAAATAACTGATGTTTTAAATTGTGTCTCAGAACACCATCATATGAATTATTTGGCTCTCAAATAGTTGGATAACATCTGTGTCATAAATGCTACAAAACATTTCCTCTTTAGCAATTTTATTAGAAAGGTTTCAGATTTGACTTTTGGTTCTGTGAATTACAGTACTAGATCAACTACATGTGAAGTAGGACAATTTGTGGTCGTCAATAGGCAAGAAATCTTCAGAGGGGCTCTATGCTGGGAATAGTTACTTTAATTTTGTCATCAAGTCAGCCATCCACAGATTCTATGGGATTGAATCATTTGGATACAGCAACTGTTAACAGAGCTTAGTTCTCACTTGATTTTTTAAAAAGATCTTTCTTTACACTAAGACCCTTGTTTTGATCCCTATGCTCTGTTCAATCCAGAGAAGAAGTAACACTACCTCACATTCCGGGGGTTATAATAAATGATGCCATAGGCAAACTTTGAATCTCCAGAGTTGCCACACCTGTCTACTCTTCAGATTTGTCAACTGCCACATACCCACTAAGCCACATCAGCATCTCCCTGATCATGCCTCATGCCCTTTCTTGGGATTTTTTTGTGGACAGAACCACAATCCCCCTCTGTTTGTCCACTATCTTCACTACATACACCTCCTCTTGCTCCCCACAACCTGCCCTCAGAGTCTACTGAGGCATGTCTCCCAAGCTTTCAAAAAATGGAAATAGGCTTATTACTTTTAACAGCTGTCTCTCATTTATTTCAAACTAAACCCCTCTTAAACCCAGTCTTGTTAATTTCTTCCACAATTGGACATCTTGAATCCTCAGAGCTTCTTGAAATGAAAGTTAAACTGTTTTGTTTGCTCGATCTGGACTGAATCTTTTACAGATGTCTGGACACAACACCACACCGTTTTATTCAGGCCCTAAGCACTCCATTTTCAAATGGTTTGCAGCCTCCCAAAGGCCAAGTGAGGAGCTTTCGTGTCCATTTTCTGTGAACAAAAAGGCAGCCAGGGTGTTATATCTATTGCTGCGTCTCATATTGCCTGGGATTTCTGTGAGGTCACTGGTGACTTCAGTTTACCTATTTACAATCGCTGGAGATTCTAATTAAATCACATTCCTGTTAGAAGCAACAAGGATAATCTCAATTAGACTGCCATGTTGACTTATTTTGGTAAAATTGACTGGGTGTAATTATACAGTACTTACTTCAGCATTTACTGTTCGCTTATTTCTGCTCTCAATGATGTTGTAATAGACTTCAGTAGAGGTGTCTCTCTACTATCTTTTATTCTTCAATGGGAAATGGTTAATAAATTGTTTCTGTAAAATAGTTATGCAGAACTGACCCATGAGTAGTGAGAATTGATTGCATAAACTGTTTCTTATACCTCAAAGAGTTTGCTTTTTTTTTACATTATTTCCCAAAAGCCATTTTAAAAATAGTGCAGAAAGTCCTTTGCTGCAGAGAGACATTTTGAGGTTTTGTAAAAGGCTTATAAGTCCTAAGAAAGTAAGTCAAAGTCAAAGGCTGACTGGCTAATCT
The DNA here is from genome assembly GCA_004027835.1 of Alouatta palliata. Lineage (NCBI taxonomy): Eukaryota > Metazoa > Chordata > Mammalia > Primates > Atelidae > Alouatta > Alouatta palliata. Next base: position 75,337 of record PVKV010009244.1, on the reverse strand, counting down.
CCCCATTTATAGCAATCAGTTAGCTGTTTGCTTCTACACTCAGTAAAAGAAAATTTTCTCAGTGTTGAAAGAGGCAAATAGAATGCACTTCTTTGGATAGACAAGACACTTGTAAAAATTACACTTTTGTGGTGGGAAGAAACTAAAGAACTGTATAAGGAGTATGAGATAAAAATTGTATATCATAATTATTATAAGAATAGATTTTGAAGCCGAACATCTAGGCTCAACTATTGTATCCCAAAATTACTAGCATATTACCTCTGCCTTTGTTTCCACATCTTTAAAATGGGAATAATAAAATCTATCTTATGAGGTTGTTATGAGGCTTATATGAATTTACATATGCAAATTGACGAGAACAATCATTTGGAACATAACACACCCTTAATAAATACTATTTCTTAGTGTTTTAGAATAGCCTAAATAAATAGTAGATAACTATAATTAACTGTTTTCTTGGCAATACAGAAAATGTTGAGACCCTTAACTTAATTGCTCCAAATCACTGGAGAGACAGCACTAGAGCCCAAGACTCCAAAATTGATGCCACCCCAGAGGGTGTTGCTGCTTCTCTTATTAATATTGTCTAATCCTATTACGTAGCAAGCATTTGGGGAATGAGTTAAATTAGTCTGTGGATTTTGGTTATAGAAATGGAATCATTTTCTGGCATCTCATACCCTTGCCTCAGAGATATTTGGGGTGCCAAATCCAGATCCAAGGGTTCAACTTCTCAAAAACCAGTAGACAAATTTGGAAACAATGGCAAAATTGACTGAGGCTGTCGCTGTTGACCTTGACAAGAGTGTATAAAGTCTTGACTCAACCCTGGTCTGCTCATTTCTTTTGATCTTTCCAAGGTAGGTTTCTCTCTCTCCCTTTTCCACCAATACATTGAATAGCGGGTATGAAAAATGATTTGCTATTTTTACTGATAGTTTTCGCATGGGGGTTGTTATATGAAACAAAATATTTTAAGAAAAAGTTGATGTATTCATAGAATAGGATAGTTGCTCTGAGGTGAGAATTTTAACAGCAATTTGTTTTACTTTTAGTATAATCTTTCGGAGATTGCATATCTATTATTTTACTTATTATATTGAATACTGTATTGACAAATCTTGGTTCCTGCTAGACTTCAATCTTGAAACAGAAGCCACGTCTTAATTATTCTAGTATCCCAAGCATTTTGATAATTCTTGGTACTTACTGGGTGTTCAAAAAATTGTTATATTTAATTGAACTAGAATACATAGTAGTCTAGTTTTATTTTTGATAAGTATATCTGAATATCTGTTATGCAAATATGTTTACTACATTTGTACTTAGTTAAAACTCATAATTATTCTGGGTTAAGAACATTCAGAAAATATGAAACCAATGAATTAATGAAAATAATGCAATTAGTACCTTGAATCTATATATCACCTTTTAGAATCACTAAATACATTTAATGCATATCTTTTGTGTTGAATAACAGCAGACTCAATTCTAAACTGGTGTCACTCTATTGTGCAGATCATGGGTCACTGACCCTAAGGAATGTTACCATGACAATGTGATTTGAGCTAGTCTTTATTCCGTGACTGTGGTATTAACTAGCATTTTATGGGAGGGTATATTTGCCTTCAGTTATGAGGCACAAAAATACAGCCCTCAATCTTAGTTTCCTTCGGATCCTCTTCATAGACCTATCAGTATTTTTCCCTCAACTCTACTCAAAACTAGCCATACTGTCATCCTGCTCTACTGTTATTGGTTGGTGGATGTGGGTCAAGCATGTATTTTGCTTGTCCTTGCATACTCACCTGTAAATTATGAAGCACTGAGCCAGCTGATGTTAAAGAACTTTTAGTTCTAAGAGTCCATGGGTTCAAAAATCTTGGGGCAATACAATTCAGATGTATTGACTTACATACCTTTATTTGAAAAATAAGCTGCTTATTTGAATCTTTCCCTACCAGTTTGGCTTTCTTGATGTGATATACCAGTTGATTTTTATCCCTAGCATACTTCTTTTGAACTGTAAATCTAAATTTTTCTCATCCAACTTAGAAATGAAGTGGTGATGCTTTTTTTAGAACAAGGACATGTTGCCTGTATGAATATGTTGCATTTTGCTTAGATGCTTTTCTAATCAAGAACATCATCCCCTCCTAGGATGGAAGCTCAGCCAGAGGAAGTATAGCATCATGCTTAAGAGCAGGGACTCAGGAGTCAGACTGATGGATCTGCTTTATTTGCTGATTCATTCCCTAAGTGTTTATGAAAGCTCTAGACTATGCAAAGAACTAGTCTTCTCTGAGTGCTTCAGACCTAGTCCCTGCCCTCAGATTGCTTATGTTTCATTTGGTAGATGGGCAATTAATTAATCATAGGATTAAAATTATCATGATGCAAGTAGCAAAGAAATCTAAGAACACATCTAGCTGACAGAACGAACCTAGAGAATACCTTCTTGTAGAAATGTTGTCTACTGGAGACCCAAAGGATGATTAAGAATTAGCCAGAAGAGGAGGGACAGGGCTGAATGTTCCCGGCAGGGGTCACATGATGTGTGGACACCCAGTGGTCAGAGAGTTCTCCTGGCACCTATTAGTAGTGTCCGAGCCAGGTCAAGCCTGGGGATGAGACAGTAAGACAGATAGGGGTGGGCGTGTCAGTCAGGCACTAAGTTGGAGAGCTCTATAGGCTCTGTTAACATGTTGGGCTTTTATCATAGGATGCAGAATGATTTATTTTTATTTTTATTATACTTTAAGTTCTGGGGTACATGTGCAGAACGTGCAGGTTTGTTACATAGGTACACACATGCCATGGTGGTTTGCTCCATCCATCCCCCCATTATCTATATTAGGTATTTCTCCTAATGTTAGCCTTCCCCAATCCCCCCCAATCCCCTGCTATCCCTCCTCTAGCCTCCCCACCCCCTCGACAGGCCCCAGTGTGTGATGGACCCCTCCCTGTGTCCATGTGTTCTCATTGTTCAACACCCACTTACGAGTGTGAACATGCATTGTTTTTTAAATAAGATAGTACGATAACTGTGTTTCTCTGCTTGGGGGCCTCATTCTGGATTGACTGCTGTCAAGAGACTAAATAAGAGAATACAGCAATAAGCCAGCAGAAGAATGATGATGGCCTTGATCCAGATGCTGGCAGGGGCAATGGAGAGATGTAGATGGTTTTGAGTGATATTTAGAGTTAGCAGAGCTTGGCAATTGATTGGATGGAAAGATTAACGAAGTAGGAAACAAGAATGACTTTCATGTATCTGGATTTAAAACTAGAGACAACACTTGCTAGTTCTCTAAGATTCAGTGTTTCAATGTAATAAAGGTTATTACATATGTCCTTTATAGAGCTATTGTATAGCTAAGAGTTGTTATGTATAAAGCACTTAACCTAGTACCTGGTGTGTGATACACACTCAGAAATGGTAACTTTCTGATACACTCAGATTTGCTTCTATTAAATAGTATATTAGTATTGTTTCCAAAGGTATCATTTCAGGGATGTTTGAGATTCCTTCATTTAAGTTGTAAATTGTTATTCTTAAAAATACAAATATAGGTGAGACGGTTATGCCTCCTTGACCTGTATGGCCCTGTACATTGCTCTATCCTAGCACCTACCATTTATCATATTGAATTACAGTCACTGATTTATATCTCTGTTGCCCATGCCCATTAGAGTGGGAACTTCTTGAAGTCTTATTACTTTTTTAATCCACAGATCCTAAGAGGGCATACTTTAAAATGAATGCATGACAGAATTTAATTAGAAGGTGACTGGGCATGGTGGCTCAGGCCTGTAATCCCAGCACTTTGGGAGGCCAAGGTGGGTTGATCATTTGAGTTCAGGAGTTTGAGACCAGCCTGGCCAACATGGTGAAATCCTGACTCCACTAAAAATACAAAAAGCTGTGCTTGGTGGCAGGTGCCTGTAATCCTAGCTACTTGAAAGGCTGAGGCAGGAGAATTACTTGAACCTGGGAGGTGGAGGTTGCAGTGAGCTGAGATCACGCCCTTGCACTCCGGTCTAGGCAAAAAGAGCAAAACTTTGTTTCAAAAAAAAAGATTTTAATTGGAATTTTTTCTCTAGATCAATAGCCAATAGCTCAGTGCAGATATCCAGCATTTTGATCAGATATTGAGAGATAGAAAAGTGTAGGAGAAGGTAGTTCTGGAAAGGATAAAAGAGCCAGCAAAAGCTGAGAGAGAGGAACTAGTGGAAGGAGGGAGCAAAAGAGAAATGTCACTGATATTCACAATTTTTACTGTGGATGGAACTTTGATTAGTAAATGAACAACTGGGGAAGAGAAGAAAAAGAAGAATGGATCCCAGAAACCAGGGAGTGTTGAATGCTGCAGAGAGGGTGAGTAAGATAAGAAACTGAAAAGCACCCAATTAGTATTTGTCTCTAGGAGATCATTAGAAAGAATATTTTCTGTGGTGGGATGGAAGGAAAAGCCAAATCCCAGTGGGAAAGGAGTGGGGAGCAGAATCTAGGAGTGTAAACTGCATTGCCTAGAGACCTGTAGCTGTAATAATAATCACCCTTTGAAGCAAATGCTTTAAATAATCAATAATTTGTGCAATACTCTTGATTTGTAATTCAACCTTTTAACGTTCCTCTTTGAAGATAAAACCTGCCTAAAACCCCTGCTTTTGTAGAGAGATAAACTGTATATGAATAAATAAATTGCAGGTAGTGAAGCTGATTAAGGGTTGGTAGATTTGTGCCTAAAGACTAACCACTGAAGATTTTCTGTGGAGGAAACCTTGCTGAGTTAAGGCACATAACATGATAATCTCAGCAGCATGAATACTTGGAAGCATAAGCATCATTTGTCTACCCAGTAGTGTCCCTAATTAGGAGCATCTTGCAGCATTTCCCCAGATTTGTGGCATTTACTGGGCCTTGTAACTCAAATGTGTTTCATTTACTGCCTTAAGACATATGTTTCAGCTTGTTTGGGATCATTTAAGTGCTTGATAATTCTCCCCTTCAGCTGTTGACATCTGGATAAATCCATTCTCATTTTCAGGCATTGTCTCCAATTTTAATAATGGAAGAGGCTGTGTCAAAACACGCTTAGTGTTTGTTTACTCAAAGGAATATTAATATTTGTTCTTATTACTTGCATCATGGCTTCCCAGCAGTAGAAGCCTTTGAAAGTAACATGCATAATAATGTATCTTGATGAAGAACTCAAGCTAATCTAATCAATTATGATGAAAACTTCTTTAAAAAGTATCAGGGCTACTGACATGAAAAGAGTTTAACTCTTTTAACAATTTACTTCATAGGCATCATTTGAGTTTCTCCTTACAGTTAAAGCACTGAAATGCCAAGGAGATACGGATTTCTGCACCCCCTCATCCCCACATTTATTGTCTAGCTTTGATTGAAGGAGATGGTGCTGAGTGATAGATTTACTATGGTGAGCAGTAAGAGGACTAGAAAGTGTGACCTTTCAGAAGCGACCACCATCCAAATAGACAATTCCCTTCTCTTATCTCCCTCTACTCAGCTAACAGCTGCCACTATGTGAATTTCCCTCTTCACTTCCCTATGCTGCTGACCTCCATTATGGTTTTGCACATCTCAGATAGACTAAGCAATTTGGAAAGCAAAGCTACTCTCATATATTTAGCACAGTGTTCGAAGACTGCATAAATGCTTGTTGAATAGTAATAAGAACAGTTAACGTTGATTAAGGTTTTACTATGCACCGGACAATGTGCTGAGTTTTATTCACAATCTTCACATCATCTTAGGAGAGAAGCTAAGAACCTGTGTTAGGACAAAGACTGAGACATAATGAATTAGTTAAGGATATTTTGATGACAAATAACAAATACTCACTTGAGATTATTAAAAGTTGGGAACGAAATGAGAATGTACTGAAAGGTCATTGAGAGAGCTTATAGAAACCAAAGGCAAAAATTGAATATAGGTCTCAGGAGGTACTGTTGCCAGGAAAGCTCTTTGGGATATAAGAAAGTGGTCTCTCTCTTTTTCTTTGGTCTGTTATTGCCACTTCTCATCCTTGTGACTTCCTCTCTACTAATGCTTTTGCTGATTAGCATGCATGTGGCACCACATGACCACACCACAATGCCAACCCCAACCTTCAAGTTTGCATCACCCCATTCAAGCAAAGAGCCCAGATGGAGAGTGGCATCTAAATCTCAAATCTATATTCCAGGGGGATACCCTGATTGTCTCTGATTATCCCAGGATCAGATACTCGAGCCTGGTTTATAAACTGGGCCAGGACACCGGTGTCACCTTACGGATATGGCTACTTGTGGCTCATTCCTGTGGCTGAGAGCAGGCACTTCTAACAGGAGTGTGGGCTCAGCAGGCACTCCAAACTGTGTCGGCTACAAGTGGATAAAAACTGGTAATTATACAATCAATAAAACTTGAAGATGAATTGAATGTGGCATGAGACAGAAGGAGCAATTAGAGATGACTCCAAGGGTTCTATCCTGGGGGACTAGGAGGACTAGGATGAGATCCTTCCATTGGAATGGTGTGCAGAGAATGAGAGAATGAAAGAGCCTGTGAAACAACGATGTGAGGAAAAGGCCTCTCATTCTAAGAAAACATAACTCAGCCTAAAGTTTCCACTCAGAATAGTGAGTTGGGAGCCATGGCTGTACAAGCTCACCTCTTCCCTTCACTTCTTCAGTCCTTCTCTGGGCTTCTTTTCTGACCTTTGCTGTATGACCAGCTCCACCCCCACCCCAAAGTGTGAAAATTTCTCTCTACAGATTTGTCTAATGTTTAATAATTCAAGACAGAAGAAACTTATACCCCCACTCCAATCTATTACTCTAAGAGGGCACAGTATTAATTCTGCCCATTATTGTACCCCTTGACCTAACGGGCAATTATAGATGGGCAATACATATATATTGCATGAATATATTCAAATGTATATTTGAAATAGACATTCTCAAAAAGATATTTACAAAATACCTGAGGAGAGAGAGGGAGATAGCCACAGAAATATAACTAGTATAAAAATATCTAATTTCCAAAATAGAGATTGAATTCCTAAAAGAACTATAGGCACTACACTTAAAAATAGGTTGACCAACTTGTTCTAGCCTTCCTGGGACTTTTCTGGTTTTCACACTGAAAGTCTCAAGCCCTGGGAAATACCTCAGTTCTGGGCAGACAAAGATGGTTGGTCATCAGAACTCATGTCTTGTCTCAGCTGGCAGCTGCTCAAACATATTTTCTATGAAGGGCAGCTAGGTCAGACCAACATGATTCTTTCTTGACCAAGGGGAAAGGCGTACATCTCAGCTCTCCCTTCCCTGTAAGGACTTCCCGTTCTTTGTCTTTACTTTGTTAACTGGTAACTAAGATATTCCTAGAATTGTGCCCTGTCAAGGTAAACAGAATACTGGTGGTTTATATGATGCTCAGTCTCTGTAAAGGTGAACTCTAGAACAGAGCAGGATGCATTATTTTGCTGTGTTACAAACTGCATTATGTCATGTACATGGTGATGTAATGCCTCTCTCTGAATCCAACCTTCTGATAGTGATGGCTTTGTCTCTATGTCCTGTGGATCATGCAGACAAGTAAATGGAGTTTGCAGTTATGAAAAAGGTGTACCCTCATTGTCAGTTTAGACATTGCCATTTCGAGTCATCAATTCTCATATTAGTGGAGGATCCATATGTCCCTATTTGCTTGGGACAACCGTAGATTAAGTTTGTTGTCCTGATTTAAATATTAATAGCATCTCTTCTTAAAAATCCCAGTAAGAAAAAGTATGTCCAGGTTTGGGTGATGAATTATATGCATTCTTACAAGCATAGTTATGTGATTCCCAGAGCTTAATCACTCAGGATGTATTGATAAATCAAGCTCCTGAATGTTCAGAGGCAGAGCTAGGCCCTAGAAGTGAGACTCCCAGCAATGTGGTTGCAGCCCTTCTGCCCTACACTTTCCTCTTCTCCCAGCATTCCATCTCTGTCCCCTGTTCTCCTGTCTTATAAATATATGCAGTAGCAGATACAAGTTTATTTATGGTGGACGTCAGAATCCTCTGATAAACATGTACAAGCATACCAGTCTCGAATATAATTTCCTTTCCACATGTAGATGAACTTTTCCTTCTAAGAGAATTACTTTTAGTTCTATACTCATCTATGTTTCTCTGTCATTCACAAAATATGGCTTCCTGATTATTTTGCTGACAAGGTTAATTTGTTTACCTTTGGGCATTTGGGCTCTTTCATTTTCTATTTTAAGATGTTGCTAGGACTGGGCTGTGACAAGTGTGTTATTCTATAAAACGGTAAAGCCATATGTGCAACTGGAACCTACAGGGACCCAGAGGTCAGTAGGACATTAGGGGGTTAATGGATGCTGAGTGGGCCAAGGACAAAGGAGGATTTCAATCCTGTTTTTGCTCAGGTGAATCACTCTCTTGGCTTCAGTTACCTATCTCCAAATGGTTGCCAGGCCGCCCTGCTCCTGGCACCTACTGTTTCCTACTTTCTAGTGCCTGCTCCTGCATATTCTGTTCTTGTATACCTTTAAATATGTTAAATGCTCCAAACTTGGAAGGAGAGTTACACAGCTGTGTGCTCTACGTCTTGCTGTGATCTTTTCATCTCTGATGTTATAATAAGAACTACTTGGCCGGGCGCGGTGGCTCACGCCTGTAATCCCAGCACTTTGGGAGGCCGAGGCGGGTGGATCACGAAGTCAAGAGATCGAGACCATCCTGGTCAACATGGTGAAACCTCGTCTCTACTAAAAATACAAATATTAGCTGGGCATGGTGGCACGTGCCTGTAGTCCCAGCTACTCGGGAGGCTGAGGCAGGAGAATTGCTTGAACCCAGGAGGCGGAGGTTGCGGTGAGGCGAGATCGCGCCATT
>PVKV010009244.1:26517-66316 GCA_004027835.1 Alouatta palliata | reverse complement strand
AAGCACATGGCACACATTGACAGACTAGAATGGAATGAAATGAAAGGCAGTTCTCTCCTTCTTCCTACCTCCTGTTCTCACTACTCAGACAGATATCCATTTCTTAGGTATCTTTTCAGGAAGTTTGTACATGCATATATTAATGGATATCTTTTATATTACAAATATACTCCCTGAGCTCCACTGTCTACTGAGTGTAAGCCACTGGGAAGTCACACATATAGAGAGGAGGAGGACACAGTGCATTCTTTCAGAAATGCAGACTCACAACTTGTCTCCCTGACTACAGCTTTGCCTTATCCCCATCTACCCAGAATATGCTGCCAGAGCCATTTTCCTAAATACTGCTTCCTCATGTCCCTGCCCAAAGAGTCAATGATGTTTCCCATCATCTATTTCTAAATTTCTCTGCCTTGCTTTCAGAGCTTTCCTTTATCTTGAGTTCATCTACATTCAAATGTCTAATAATGTTATTGCTGTTATAATGATTACAAAACCTGAATCTGAATGCTCACCCAAAGAACAATCAGTTTTGTCCTTTCTTCTGAGAAATGCCGCCTTCAGTCCCATCTCTGGAGGGAATTCACATACATTGTTTCTCTTGAGCATCTTTTCTTCTCTCCACATCAGGAAATGTTCCTATACATTAAGACTAGTCCTTGCATTGCATACGCAAGAAAACTGCACCTATGGGGGCTGAGTCCCACAAGTCACATGCCTATTTTCTGGCAAAAACAAAACTAACTCTTAGCCCAGACCACTAGTCTTTGCTTTAAACCATACTCCTTGAAACTAGATCCTAGAAGTGGTATCACTGTACCTATCCAAGCCACCATGAAGAAGAGCACAGATTAAGTGCAGTAAAATGAGTTTATTGGATCTGTTCATTGCATGATAGAAAGTGATTACAGCTAACTCTGAAGTTGGTTCTGATCTGCCCTCAAAGGCAGCATTTGAGCTAAGCAAACTTGGGCAGCCCTTCTCTACCTTCTCATCTGTAAGTAGGGTAGTAACACTTGCACACTTGCGTGATGAGGAAGACTTTTTTTTTTTGTCCAAACAGAGAGAATAACTTCTCATGTAAGATCATGAAGGCCCAGTTTCTATTTCTTCTCCTCCCTATTATCAAATGTAAAGTGTGAAAATTAAAGGTAAACTCTGTCCAGTGTTTGGTATAAAGTGAGTGCTCAGCTTTGATAATTTGCCTAGCAACTGAGTCCCTCTAAGACTGGTAGTTGCCTTGCTTGAGCCAGTGAACTTCGTTATTTACTCCAGCCCCACTCTCATCACCTTGTAACCTGCTAGCCACCTTCAACCTGGGTTTCCTCATTACTGCTCTTGGCCAGGCCTCCCAAATGCTCATCGGCACCTGTATTTTTGTAAATCATCTGCTCCCAGACACTTGTCTCTGCCAAGATACTTATCTTTTTATCCCTTTACTGTCTACTACTGAACATTTATCTGAATCACTTCTCTTTGTAACCATATTCTGTCTATGATGGTCTGTCCACCTGGATGTAATTAGATATCTTGAAACCTACCTCCACTTCTAACAAAGGGCCTAGTGTCCACAACTTGACATTTCTCCATCTGGACCATCCACCACCAGTCAGAACACCATGGCCCAGGGTTGCATGATGACTTTCATAGGCTACAGGCACATCTGTTTTTCAAAGACCATTTCTCCACAAAAAAATATTAAAAATCAGATTTCATCACTGTGTTGGCATAAAGATGAATATAAATCAGGCTCTGTTCACTATTTTGTATCATTCATATTATATTTTTCTTCTCATTTTAAAATAAACATTTTCATGGGACTCTGAAAGCATCGTGGACTTCAGGCACTGTGCCTTCTATGTCTAGTGAATAAGTCAGCCCTGTTAGAGTCAGATATTCTTAAGTCCAATTCTGTCATAAATTTGAGACATAGCAAAGAGAAAGAAGAGGCACAGGTAGTTAAAGGAACACTTAACACTCTTTGGTCTATCTATGTGAATGGTTGCTCATTTAGAGCTTAATGCCTCATTTCCACTTTTTTTTCCTCTATACCTTTTTTTTTTTTGCAGAGTGAATCTTTTCTACTCATGTTTAGGCCTAGCCCTTTGTTGGTGGATCGCTTTAATAAGGATGGATTTGTCAGAGCTTGGAGAAGCTGCAGCCTTCCTCAGAAGAAGCAAGGCTGAGCTGCTTCTGCTACAGACCACGGCCTTGGACGGTGAGACATGTGGTGGCTTCTGGCTTCACTTTATTTTGCTACTTCAAGGTGGTGACTAAGATATTTGATGGATAGAGAAGAGCCATCAGTTCTAGAGACTGACTTATTTGCTTGGGGTGCAATCAGCCTCTAGGAAACTGAGTAATTGAGGAACTCTGAGTATTCAGGGTAGGAACTGAAGTATCCACAGAAGAGGAGGGTGGCCAGGAGGCAGCCTAGGCCTGGGCCCTACACAGTTGGTCTTAAGACAGGTTTTCTCTTCAAGGAGCCACTGTTATAACATAGACATCTACAGGAATGGCCACAGACAAAGCTTTTCCCAGAAACCTCTGAGTTATCAGTGAATGCCACAGTAGAGAGAGGGCATTGTGACTTAGACCAGAGGGCAGGGCTTATACACTGTGGGGAAGAAGAAAGGGAAAGGCTCTGGTAAGGCTGCAGACTTTGAAGTTGTCTCTGGCTTTCCAGAGTTTTCTGATGTTGGAGCTTTGCCCTCTGGCAGTCTTCTAGCTCAGGGTCACTCAGCCAACACTAAACAAAAGATAATCAGGAGACTTGCTCACCCTCATTCATAAATCCTTGGTAGTTACAGGCAAGGACAAAGGTTAGTGAGGATTTAGCCTTTTTAAAAAAAAAAAAAAAAGGCTAAGTTCTACATTGAAATCTCTAAATAAATGTTATTCTTTTTCCAGCTACTTTTACATGTCTGAGCTGAATTTCAGCTAATTGGAGATTTAGAAATCAAATTCACAGTGTGATACAACATCAAGCTACCTACATGTCTTAATTCCAAAGTTAACAGTGCAACATAAGAACTGGCTGAATGTCGTTCTTGTATTCAGAATTAGTCAACATTAGACTTTAATATAACCAATTATAATTTAAGCCAGTTATGGAGGATATTATATTTCCATCACAGACCAGTCCTGGATCAGTTCCCAGTTTCCAGTCATTGGATTTCATGACTGTGATTGGATTTTAGGCTAATTACAATCCATCAAATCAAATACACTAACAGAACTATCCCTGAGGTCAGAACTGATCATGCAGAGGCTTATCGCAGGTAGTTAGATAATGGAGAACAAGATAATAGTGGTGCCAGAAAGAAAATGAAAATTGCTCCTAAGCATTAGAGATAATTGGATGATGCATTTATTAAAATCAGCACCATAAATAATTACTTAAAACATAGCAATCTACATAATTTTCTATTAATATTTTTGGACAAAACAATCTTTCCTCATAGACATGTGCTGGCAGCAAAGAGACAAGTGTTAGCAAAAGTTGTTCATCTTCCCAGCCTAGTACACAATGGAGTTTGCTTTTTTGTAGTCAAGTCAAATGGAAGCGGTGTGAGGATGAGTATTTAGCAGGTAGTCTTGGTTTCAGATTCCCTGTCCTTGACCATCTTTGGCTGTGTAATTGGAGCAACTACTTCACTTTATTGAGCCCTGGTTTCCTCATGTATCAAAGGAGATAATAATACTTGTCCTATCTACATTCCTCCATTGCTGTGAGGACCAAATGAGACTATAAATATGAAAATAAATATAATGCATTATTATGATATTTGAGACAGAAAACTAGAATTTCTGGGTGTCAGGGAAGGACTCCAGGTGGTTTCAGAGTTAAGACAAAACATTATTCCAAAGCCAAATGTAAATAATTCTTATATTAGAACATATAAGCAATCTATTTAAAATAACTATAAAACTGAATATAGTATTACCTGTTTTAATCAATATTCTAGAAAAAAGATTCAAAAGAAATGCTTTGAACACATAACAGTGGTTATCTCTGAGTTGTGTGATTATGAATGATTAAAAACATTCTTTTCTTCATACATTACTCTTCAAGTTTTCTTCAATAAGCAATTATTAGCTTTATGTTGGAAAAGATATTTAATTGTCTAAAAATATGAAATCATGTAGGAAAAGGCCTACTTTACAGATGAGAATACGAAGGCCAAAAGAGATGAAGTCATGGTTTTATATCTTGCTACAAGCAAAGCCAATGTAAAATCCTGGCTGGCTCCTCAAATCCATTGCTATCTGCATTTCCAGGTCTGCGTTACTTATGGACACCAGGAATTAAAATTGATGGAGTTCATTTAATTCATTTTCCAAAATGTCCCTGTCAGGGTTTCAGCCTCAGATAAGAAAGGATTTCTGAAAACTTTTATCCCCCACTAAGTGTTTCCAGGGGTGGTAAAAGAAAGACTTCATCATGACGCAGGTGGTGAGCCTACTCCTAGAGTGAAGAATTGGAGGAGAAAATGTTAAGCATGTGTTAGGGGATGGCAGGCTGTAAAGCAGGAACACTGATTCAGGAGGTGGATGATCTCATTTCTAGAGTCATTATTACAGTGACTGCCCCTAATTAGCTGTGTGACTATGGGCAACTCTATCTCTCTCCCAAAGTTCTTCTTCTAAAAAGATAGAGAGAAAGACAGAGGGAGAGAATCTGTGCCAGGTGACCTTCAAGTTTCTTTCAAGTGACAACATTTGGTTTAAAATGCTCTGCATTTTAAACACACACAAAAAATGTATGCTAAATGAATGCTTTTCAAAAGCAAAGATATTTTCATAGACGCGACACAAAGCAAAATCAGTTTTTGCAAAAAGGAACCAAAATAATGAATACAATGCAAAGCCAGTATTTAAAACACAAACGATAAGTAGAAAGCAAATGCACAATCAGTTAAATGGGAGCATAAACTCCTCTTGCCAAGCAGTTTTAGTGGTGAATTGTTTGTAATCAGGGAAACGAAATAGGCAGCACTGATAGCAAGAAAGTCGTGAGCAACCAAACTCTTTGCAGAAACAAGCATGGTGGAAGAAGGGGCAAATGGTACCTAACTTCAACTTCTTCTCACACACTCCTTCCCCAGTCTTTTTGCCTACCTCTGGGAAATAAGGACAAACGATCCTGCAGCAGTGAGCCCTCTCTCGCTTTTGTGACTCATATATTTAGAGGTGATGGTAGTGACTGAGTATGCATTATCTATTAGTGCTGTGGTTATAGTGGGGTTTTCGCCTGTGTCTTCCCTAGCCATTGGCTAACATTTTCCAACTTTCAATCAAAGGCTTTCCCCATCTACCTGAGTAGCTGTGAGCTGGGGACTTCTGTGAGCTTCTACTAAGGCTCATTTTTCATGTATATATAGGTATGTGTATATATATACATATATATACACATATACATACATACATATACACATATGTGTATACATATATGTGCATATAAACATATATGTATGTGTGTATACAGACACTTATATGTGCACATGTGTATTTATATTAAATACATATATGTACATATATACACATATACATATATACATGTGTATATATACACATATATGTATATACATACATGTGTATATATACATATCTGTGTGTATATATGTACATATCTGTGTGTATATGTGCATATATACATATATGCATACATATATATACACACACCTATATATATATATATGAAAGATGAGCCTTAGTAGAAGCTCACAGAAGTCCCCAGCTCACAGCTACTCAGGTAGATGGGGAAAGCCTTTGGTTGGAAGACGGAAAATGTTAGCCAATGGCTAACATATATATACATATATATATATGTAAACATATATATACATATATATGTGTGTGTGTATATATATATATATACATATATATATATATATACATATATATATACACACATATTTTCCTTTAAAAAGAAAGTATGATATATACATACACACACACACACACACACACACACACACACATACACACACACACACAACTTTTAAAGGAAAATGAGCCAACTCCTGGGCTCAAGTGATCTTCCCTGTTCAGCCTCCTGAATAGCTAAGACTACAGTCATGCACCATCACACCTGGCTAATTTATATTTTTTATATTTTTATTTTTTATTTTTATTTTTTGAGACAGAATCTCGCTGTGTTGCCAGGCTGGCGTGCAGTAATGTGATCTTGGCTCACTGCAACCTCCAACTCCCTGGTTCAAGCAATTCTCCTCCCTCGGCCTCTTGAGTAGCTGGGATTACAGGCACGTGCCACCCCACCTGGCTAATTTTTGTATTTTATAGAGATGGGGTTTCACCATATTGGCCAGGATGGTCTCAATCTCCTGACCTAGTGATCTGCCTGCATTGGCCTCCCAAAGTGTTGGGATTACAGGCATGAGCCACCATGCCTGGCTTAATTTTTTTTTTCTTTGTAGATATAGGACGGGGAATGGAGGGTCTTGCTATGTTGCCCAGGCTGGTCTTGAACTGGGATCAAGCAATCCTCTCACCTTGGCCTCCCAAAGTGCTGGAATTATGGACATGAGCCACTGCACCCAGGCCCTTAAAAGTGAATATTCCCTTAAAAGCATATTATTTATCATCACTGGCTATCTGCTTCAAGTGGGAGAGAAAGAGAAGCTGCCTCAGGTGTTCATAAGACTTCTGGGTCATTTCACCCAAGACTTCTTGTTGGTTAATTACTTTATGGAGGGATACTTTGCTTAGAGATGAGGTATAGGAGTGAGGAAGCTGAAGAGAGAAAAACAACATATGGGGAGGAAATAATATGAGCTGGTTATGTTGTGTGACAAAAACAACCCGTATTCTCTCTCCTCAACCTGACCCTGCCAATTCTATCATGTAATTCACTTAGCAGACTTCCATTCCAAGATTAGAAGTAAGGTCTAAAGAAACTTGAAGAACATGACCATTAACCTAAATTTTCACTTATTCATCCCGAGACCTTTCTGAATGAATTTTTTGGGGGGAGGGAATCTGGAAGGGGTGCAAGCACCAGGGCAACCACTGGGATGTGAGTGGAAGTAAGTGTTGGGAGGGTGGTTAAAGTTTTGGCGGGTGTTGGGAGGTAACTTTCTTGTAGCAAAATGGTCTGTGGTGCTCCCAAGGTGCTGCTTGCTGAGATGTTTCTTGTTTCTGTAGAGTCACTGTGTGAGTGAGTATATCTTCAGGATGAGCTTTCATGATTTTATCTAACTTTGCAAGTTCCTATAGTCAACAAGCTGATTCAGCAGAAATGAGATTAGACCTGTCAGTATGAAAGTGTCCAGTGTATATTTCTATAAGTACTATAGCTATAATCCATATTTTTCTCTACAGAGAAGAAGAAATGCTGGATTCCTGATGGTGAGAATGCTTACATTGAGGCTGAGGTAAAAGGGAGTGAAGATGATGGAACAGTAATTGTTGAGACAACAGATGGAAAGGTAAAGGAATTTTTATTTCATTGTGGGAATAACTGTGTTCTCTATTTATCAAATAACTAAATATATTCTTTCTATAATATTTTAATTAAAGACCTGGGGTAGGAGATGCTACTGACTCACTTTGAAGTCATTCATTTTAAGAAGCTCCTTCTTAAGTGGACAGGCATAGTGGCTCATGCCTATAATGTCAGTGCTTTGGAAGGCCGAGGCAGGCAGATTGCTTGAGCCCAGAAGTTTGAGAACATCCTGGGCAATGTGGCAAAATCCTGTCTCTACAAAAAATACAATAATAAGCCAGGCATAGTGCTATGTGCTTGTAATCCCCAGCTACTTGGGAGGCTGAGGTGGGAGGATCACCTGAGTCTGGGGAGATCAAGGTTGCAGTGAGCAGTGATCACACCACTGCACTCCAGCCTGGGCAGCAAGAGTGGGACTCTGTCCCAAAAAGAAAAAGAAAGAGAGAGAGAGAGAGAGGGAGGGAGGGAGGGAAGGAAGGAAGGAAGGAAGGAAGGAAGGAAGGAAGGAAGGAAGGAAGGAAGGAAGGAAGGGAGGGAGGGAGGGAGGAAGGAAAATTTAAAAAAAAAAAAGCTTCTTACCATCAAAGATTTAATGAACAGTGAATAAATCAGAGTAAAACAATTGCCAGTGACAAGGATTATTGACTAGAACTCACAGCCATTTTCACTGTTTCATCAATGTTTCAAGTTAGTTTTTTTAAAAAGGTATGCCGTGGGGTGAATAATGACTTAAAGAACCACGAAGCAAGCTATGTTTGTAGGATCAAGAATGAGATGTATAATTTGAATAAAAGTGGCATAGTATCACAGAAGCCAAGAGATGGGGGAATGGCCAGTAATGTCAAATGCTCCAGAAGGAGATTAAGAGTTGGAGAGAGTCTTGGATTTCAGAATGAGGAGGTCATCTATGACCTCTGAAAGAAAAGGTTATACCAAGTGTTGGGGTATAAGCTAGACTCTAAGATTCACAGAGGAAATGTGAAGTGAAGCCGTAACAGCCCCCAGCCACTCTTTCCTGCCACCAGGGGATTCAGAGAAGCAGAGTAACATTGAGAAGACAGCTTACTTTCAGAACCTTTGCCTACACTTCTGACTTCACATTACCTGCCACTCCATGGTGTAAGCTGAGCCCCATTTCTGTCCTGACTTCAATGAACACTTCCTTATAGATTTTACAGATGGTTCCCTGCCAATATTCCCTTCTCTAAACTCCTTTCAATTCTGCCTCTTCCTAAATCCATAACAAGCCACATCCTGTAACAAACAGATACTGCTATCGAGAAAGTTTGTCTTTTTAATGCTATCTTTGTTTTTAGGCAATTTACGATCTAACGTGTTGCAGTTTGATTTTTAAAACTTTGGAAGCTACTCATAAACTACCACACAGAATGCTTTCATATGCCTTCCTGACAGTCAATATCCGTTATGAAAAACAAATCTCAAATTAGGTAGATGTTATGTAACTCATGAAATTAAGAAAAGAACTTGTTCCTTTTCAACTGGAACCTAAATAGGTGGACAAGGGAAAATTCAGCAAGAAATTTTTCTTAGTCCTAAATTAGTAAACTAAGAAATAGAGAGAAACTCAATCAGGGTCATTTAGTCTTGGGACAATATTTTATTTAAAAAGATCCCTCAAAGATATCTTGTGCCCATTAGCAGTAACAACCCCTTCTTTCCTCCTGCACTAGCCCTGGGCAATCACTGATCTACTTTCTATCTCTATAGATTTGTCTCTTCTAGCAACTTCAGATAAATACGAGCATGTAATTGGTAGCCTTTTGTTTCTGGCTTCTTTCACTTAGCATAATGTTTCTGAGGTTCATTTACAATGTCACATGAATAAATATTTCATTCCTTTTTATGGATAAATTTATTCCATTTTATGGATATACCAGGTTGTTCATCATTTCATCAGTTGATGGTCACTGGGTTGTTTGTATGTTCTGGCTGTTATGAATGATGTTTCTATGAACATGCATGTGCAAGTTTTTGTGGGGATACATGTTTTCATTTCTCTTAGGTGTATATCTAGGAGTGCATTTGCTGGGTCATATGGTAACTCTTTGTTTAGCATTTTGAGAAATTGCCAAACTTCTTTCCAGAGTGGCTACCATTTTACATTTCCACCAGCAACATATAAGAATTACACTTTCTCCACATCATCACTAAGATCCTCCCACCTCAGCTTCACAAGTAGCTGGGGACTACAAGCACATTTTATTTTCTTTCTGATTACAGCCGTTTAGTGGGCATGAAACGGTATTTTTATGAGATTTTTATTTGCATTTACCCAGTGACTAATGATGTCAAGCATTAGTCAGGTACATATCAGTCATTTGTTTATCTCTTTCAGATAAATGTCTATTCGTGCTTTTTGCCCATTTTTTAATTGGACTATTATCTCTTCATTATTCAGGTGTAAGAGTTCTTTTTACCTTCTGAATGTAAATCCCTTATCACATGTATTATTTGTACATATTTTCTCTCAGCCTATGCATTGTCTTTTCATTTTGTTAATGATGACCAACTAAATTTTTTTAGGCTTCCAGATGTGAGGCTTGCTCTTCCTAGCACATTCTCCAAAACTGCTGTCCCTTCAACAGTACTTAAGGTGATTTGTAATGATAATGTGGTTACAACCACAGGAAGAAGAGCATGAAAGCCATTAATGCAGGTAGTAAAAAGAGTCTGAAGGTGGTTTATTTTGTCCTGCTTGTCCTTCCTTCACTTAATGAAGGTCCCATTCCCCTAGCCTCACTCTCTCTCTGTCTCCCTGGCTCCAGGATTCCTCTTCCTGATGTTACAAGTGACTATACTTCTGATCACCTTTGGTCTTTGTAACATTGACAAAGGCAGTAAATCCAGTGGGTGTAAAGTACTACTTATTGATAAAAGTTGGTAATGAAAAATAATAGAAAAACAGAATCAGAGAAAGGGGGAGGTTTTTGAAGATGTATGAGATATGATTACATTCCACATGGGTTTGAGGGCAGATGAGGAGTCCTTGAAATACAGAAAGTGAAGAGACTCAAAAGAAGAAGGATTACTGTTACAACAATGTTAAAGAAGACAGATGGATAGAAATTGAAATAAGAATGTAAAGAGTGTGAGAGCCTTGTAAAGAAGCCCTCACCAACTAGGATTAAATAGGGCAATCAGTTGACACAAATATTTATTAATTATGGAAAAGGGCTATCAAAAGAGTGTTAGGAAACCTGTGAGAAGAATCCCAAGAAACTATTTGATAGTAGAACTGCATCCATATTAATCAAGATATTAATATTTATTGAGTACCATATCTCAGGCATTGTGATAGGTGCTTAAATAACTGTATTTATTAAGATGACAACATCAAAAATGAACATGCATGTGCAAGCTTTGGAACTTCATTAAAGAAGAAGACAACATCAAAAATCCTTCTTAAGGTACTTATAATCTAGCCAGAAAATAGTCTAACATAGTCGATTATTAAAACATACACAAAAGTATTAATGTAAAGACAGTAGAAATGGTAAGACTTAACAAAAGACGACAAACTAACGAACTGGAGTAGTTGGGAACGTCTGATGAAGGAGACAGGTTTTGAACTAGGTCTGGAGGGGTAAGGTCTGCCTCCTTAATCCTCCACTCCAAATTTCTTCTTCTAAATCTCTATGTTGGTATGTTGGGACATCAAGGTCTAGGAGTTGGGGGTTAGATCATGCATAATGTGAAAAAAAAAAAAAAGATCATGCATAATGTGATCTATGTGCTCTCAGAGGGAATCAGGGCTAGCAGGAAGCCACAAACTTAAGGTATTGCAAGATAGAAATTCTTGATATAACAAAAATACTGTTTGCTTCATCTTTAGGAAAGGAGAGGGCTTTTTCAGGGAGAACACCTGTCTCTTTCATGAAGGTTGGCTTAATTTCTTCTGGCCCCATCCCCTAATGAGGCATCTTTTTTTCTTTTTGAGTCTGAATATTCTCTTTAATGTGTAGGAAAATGAATAAGCATAGGAGACAGGGGAATATATCATATATTTTTCTTCTCTCTGCAGAGTCTGAGCATAAAAGAGGACAAAATCCAGCAGATGAATCCTCCAGAGTTTGAAATGATTGAAGACATGGCAATGCTGACTCACCTCAATGAGGCCTCCGTGCTGCATACCCTGAAGGGGCGCTATGACCAGTGGATGATCTATGTGTGTAATATGCTTTCCTGCTGAACTGTCATTCTGGCACTCATATTGGATGTCCCAGTCTCTCCTGGGTGATCTCTTACATTGAGTTTAAGCATGCTCACATGGGGACAGTCCTTAAGGAATTTCTACTGGGATGGGACCTTATCTAAGTGTTTCCCCAATTTTATTTTGTCAACATTCATGTGCCTTCCCACAGGCCATCCTTAGTTAAAAGCATGAGGCTTGAAGCCTGGTAGACTAGTCGCCAGCACCATCACTTACTAGTTAGTGATTAATGAATGAGATGATTTTTTTCATCATCATTAAATTGATGATGGTTAGTTGCTCCGGTTCTTGGACTTACTCAAAAACTATGCAGCAGAAGCAGTGCTAAATAGATGAAGCTAACATGTAGCATCCAGGACCCATTGATATTGAAGCTGTGGCATGCAACCAGCTTGCTCCTCAGCTCTCTGATTTACCATATAACTGTGTTAGTTTCCCCGGGATGCTGCAACAAAATTACTACAACCTGGGTGTCTTAAAACAACGGAAATTATTCTCTTACAGTGCTGCAGGCCAGCAGTCCAAAATCGAATCCAGTCAGCAGGGCTGTACTCCTGGAGACTCTTTGGGAAATGCTCCCTCGTCTCTTCCAGCTTCTAGTGGCTCTGGTGTTCCTTTTGTTCACAACGCTCTAGTCCCTGCCTCCATTGTCACCTCACCTTCTCCTCTGTGGGTCTCCTTATAAGAACACGAGTTACTGGATGTAAGACCCACCTGAATGTCATCATCTTGAGACCCTTAAATTATATTTGTAAAGATCCCATTTTTTCCAAATAAGATTACATTCACAGGCTCTGGAGGTTAGATCATAAACATTTGTGGGGGCCACAATTCAACACCTTCAGTGACTAAGTGACCCACATGAGCTGTTCCTTCTCAGTGCCCTAAAAGTCAAGCCCCTAATCTTGCTGAGGCAGAGTCCCCTCTGGCCTCAAATGCCTGATGGCTGGTTACTGAAATCTCTGCAGGCCTGCCATTAGGGTCTTCTCTGTCTTCAGAAGTTCCGTGAGTCAGACGTGTTAGTAATTAGCAAGCCTCCCAGGAGAGAGGTAATCCCAGGTCCTGATGTTACTCTAACCTAGTTCTGTCTCTTCTTGTTAGAAGTTCCTTCTCTACATGATTCCAAAAACTCCCCTCTGAGTTCCTTTATAAGTAATATTTGAGCAAATGTTACTTGACAGTGGAAGCTGACAGACCTGGACGTATTTCTAATCTAGTTTCTGAAATCTTTTCTGATCTTCCCTCAGACATATTCAGGTCTCTTCTGTGTGACCATAAACCCATACAAATGGCTTCCTGTGTATCAGAAAGAAGTAGTGGCTGCCTACAAAGGGAAGAGGCGATCAGAGGCTCCCCCTCACATCTTTGCTGTCGCTGATAATGCATTTCAGGACATGCTTCACAGTGAGTAGCTGCCTTACAAAATGAAAAGTAAAAATATCTGATCTACTTTTTCTCTATGTCCCTACAAGGCACTTAGGCATTGTGAGCGGAGCATGGCCTTTACAGTTAGCTAATCACTTGAAGGCTCTGTTTCCCTCTAGATAAAATGTGGGCAAAATAGTACCTACCTCCTAGGGTTATTGGGCCGATTAGTTTGTACATCAAAGTGAGATAATGCATTTAAAGTGCTCGGTCCAGCAGCTGGCCCAGAGTAAGCCCCGTATAGATGTTAGCCTTTATTATATAAAGCATCAGCTACAGTGTCTGGCACAAAGAAGTTACTCTATAGCTATTATTACACAATGATTCTTAAAAGGCTTAAAATGGCAAGAATCTCAACCATTAGTTGATTATCATTTGTATGCAGTGCAAAGAAATGGGCCTTGAATGTATATGTTCTTATCACTGGCATGCATAGGGGCAAAAGAAAATCCATTTTACTCTGTACCATTTGAGTGGTATTTTATTCCAACTATAAATGATTCGAATCCTTTCCTTTGTGTCTGATTTCAAACTGTAGCCAGGGAAGTTTTGAATAAGTTCATGCTAATACATAAGCCTCGAACATAAGAATATTTTGGCATTTTTCTTTCTTTTGTAGATCGAGAAAATCAGTGTATGCTCTTCACGTAAGTGTTTGCCTTGTTTTTCATTTTTGGTCTGAAATAAGTTCCAGTGGCAATAGACACCTCCATTTCACTGGGAATAAAACTGATATTCACCGTCTTTGAATTAATTGCCCCCTAGATACAATGCATTTGATAAGAAAAAGATACTCAGGAAATTGTCATAGTGCTTTAGTCAGTGATGACTCCAAATATGGTGTCAGCTAGTCTGCCTCTCTCATTTTCAGAGATCTTTTAGAAATAGTGCACAAGCTGGTCTTAATCATCTTCTTGATGATTAAGAGAGCTCTACTGTCCCAAATGGTTATCTTCAAAGGCCTCTGGACTGGCTAAGCAGAAGGGCTGAATATCCGATAGGTATGACCATGGAACAGATAGCAAGCAGTTGTGGGCAGCCAGACATGAAGCAGTGGGAACTAACAGATGGTGAGGTTTAAGTCAGGTGCAGTGGCTCACACCTGTAATCCCAGCACTTTGGGAGGCCGAGGCAGGTGGATCATGAGGTCAGGAGATTGAGACCATCATGGCCAACATGGTGAAACCCCGTTTGTACTAAAATACAAAAAATCAGCCAGGCATGGTGCCACATACCTGTAGTCCCAGCTACTCAGGAGGCTGAGACGGGGGAATAGCTTGAACCCAGGAGGCGGAGGTTGCAGTGAGCTGAGATTGCGCCACTGCACTCCAGCCTGGTGACAGAGTGAGACTCTGTCTCAAACAAACAAAAAAAAGATGGTGAGGATAAAAGGATAGAAGGAAAGGTCACAGTGGTATCTTATTATATGTTAATTTTGACGAAAAGAGCACTGGCAGGCCAGGTAGTGTCAGCATGGTGGCTGAGATTCAAGGGACTGTGAAGTGATAAAGTCTTTAACCATCCCATGCAATGATGATACCACCTTGTATACTGGGCTCTCTATTGGGTTCAATTATTCCAAGAGGGATCATAAGGTCACAGAATTTTAGAGTTAGATGAATAATTGGAATTCAGCCTTTCACAGATAGGATAAACTATTTTCTGGGCTGGGTGCAGTGGCTCACGCTGGTGATCCCAGAACTTTGAGAGGTTGACACAGGCAGATTGCCTGAGGTCAGGAGTTCAAGACCAGCCTGGCCAACATGGTGAAACCCTGACTCTACTAAAAATACAAAACTTAGCTGGGTATGGTGGTGGGTACCTGTAATCCCAGTTACTCGGGAGGTTGAGGCAGGAGAATGTCTTGAGTTCAGGAGGTGGAGGTTGCAGTGAGCCAAGATTGTGCCACCGCACTCCAGCCTGGGTAACTGAGAGAGACTCCATCTAAAAAAACAACACAGAACTATTTTCTGGAGTTTTGTATAGATAAAGGCAGACAGGCCTTGGTCCTATGGTGCTTACATTGAAGAGGCTATAAATTCACTGCTGTGCTCTTCCCACATTACAAAGGTAGCTGATTGTCAAGAGTAAGGTAAAGCCCAAAGCCCACCTGCCTGGTGAAGTGATTGGTAGCCTTCTTCTGAGAAGAGGTGGGACTTGGCTGTGTGGTAGCCTTTACATGTGAAAATCTCATGAACAGCTGGTAATGAGGAGACTTGTCTAGTTAGAAGAGGTGCTGTCCTGCTTTTTGTTATTGGGAACACAAGGAACAGGCTTCCTAATATTTACAAAAAGTTGTGATATTCCGAACTCCAGATTTTTGCTCATGCTGTTTTTCTAGTCTGAAATGCCCTTGCCCTTCTCCCAACCAAGTAAATGTCAATATATCCTCAAGTTCCATCTGAAGCTCTACTTTTACGTAAAGCTTCCCTGCTTGCCATAGCCTATATAATCAAAATTACCTAACTTTCATTGCATTGATAATCTGAACCAGTAAACTGTGTCACTGAATTTCAAATCACAGAGGAGAATCTGGTGCTGGAAAGACTGTGAACAGCAAACATATTATCCAGTATTTTGCCACCATAGCTGCCATGAGTGAACCCAGGAAAAAGTCGGTAAGTGTTTCTATATCTTGGCAGAAAAGATAAGTTGACCCTATCCACTGGAGCATGGAGGCTCAGTCCTCACTGCCTTTGGGAAGTAAGGAGGCAACAGGCACTGCAGGACAACTTGTAAATTATAGACAAGTTTTTTTTTAAATCTTTCCTTTGCTCCTTGAGAGTATTGTCAAGTGCTTCAAACAACAACATGAAAACATGAATTACATAATTAATCTCACATCTGCTTAAAAGGGCATTTTCTGGTCTGGTCTTTGTTTGTTGGACCTGTAAGTTATGTCCTCAGCATTCAAACCATCTCACCTGAAGGCTAGGGTTATCAGTGGCTTGGATATTTCTGAATCCCTTTAGTTACTATGAGATATCAGACTCTCACACATATGTACCAATAAAAGTTTGCTTCATTCATACCTAACTCCTGGATCAAATTCTAAATGCCTCATAGCCATACCCTCAATGTTAATCACATACCATGTCCGGAAAAGCTTTGCCTTCCTTGTTAAAAAAAAAAAAAATCCTTGTTGATTTTAGCTTAGCTTACTTTGTTTAGCTCCATTAACATGTTAATGAACGTCATAATAACTTGAGAATATCTGAGACCATAAACATTGATATGCAAAATAAAATTAGATAATGCTGAATAGAACTCAAAAATCAATGAGTTATTGTGCTGTTAGATCTCTCATTTTTATAGAAAAATGTCTGGCATGATTATTTTGCTTTTTCAGTTTGATACTGGATGTTGTCAGCTGTTTTTGCAAAGTAAGAAATATATTAAAATAGCCATCTGGGCCAGGCGCGGTGGCTCACGCCTATAATCCCAGCACTCTGGGAGGCCAAAGGGGATGGATCACGAGGTCAGGAGTTCAAGATCAGCCTGGCCAACATGGTGAAACTCTGTCTCTACTAAAAATACAAAAATTATCTGGGCACGGTGGAACGTTTCTATAATCCCAGCTACTCAGGAGGCTGAGGCAGGAGAATTGCTTGAACCGGGACCCAGGAGGTGGAGGTTGCAGTGGGCCGAGATTGCACCACTGCCATCCAGCCTGGGCTACAGAGCAAGACTCCATCTCAAAAAAAAAAAAAAAAAAAAAAAAAGCCATCTGGCCTAATTTTTAAACTATAGAAATTTCTTTTCTAACCATCACATTCCTGAATTTGATTATTGATTTCTTTGAGTATCATTTAACTGTTATATTCACTACATATACCTTTGTTTTTACAAGCATTTGAGATTTTTGTGGGTTTTTTGGGTGTGCATTAAATGGTTTGCCTAGCCATTGAGTTTCATAATAATATATAATACAATACATAATACATTAACACTTCTATGGAAATCTCTGCCCATATATATAATGTTCTCTAACTTATTTGAAGGACAATAAACCCATATTACTGAGAAGGGATATAATATTTGTAAATCCATAAATTATTGAGTACCATGTACTATGTAAGTCCCCCCATAAAATGGAGACTATTATATAGTAGAAGGGATATAGTATTTATAAATCCATAAATTATTGAACACTGTGTACTCAAATTACCCCCATAAATTGGGTCTTTGAGGCTGATTAGAAAACAACAAAGCCATGTAGATATGGTAGCTATGTAGACGATCTGTTTTGGCCCATCAGCCTGAGCACCCATGATTCAAATTCAAGATCAATACTATTAAAAGTCACTACGTGGTGTGAACCTCCAGATTACTTAAGCAAGCAAAAGTATAGCTTAGTAATACCAAGAGTCTGTTGTATTATCCTAGGATAAATTTCCAGGTGTGAAGATCAGATGGAAGATTAATAATGGGGGGAATATATGATGTAACGTTTGTCTGGAAATAAGGTCTGGTACATTTTTTTTTTATTTGGTGACCATTTTCTTTTCCCACTCAGGCCAATGCCAGCCAGAAAAGAAGCATTGCAAATAAATGAGCTCCCACATATTCATAGGGGTATTGTGTATTGTCAGCCTCTCTCATCCATCTGTTTTTCTGATTCCTCATTCATAATATAACCAAATTTGAAAGCAGCTTTTGGCCGTTGGTTATCAAAGCAATAATGGGGTTTGACCTGGGGATGAAGGGCTTGCCATATTACAGAATTCTGCTAATAGCTTCATCAGCTGTATTTCTCTTGCATGTATCTCAGGGGCCATTAGAAGATCAGATCATGCAAGTGAATCCTATCTTGGAAGCATTTGGAAATGCTAAAACCCTGAGAAATGACAACTCCTCTCGTTTTGTAAGTAACATGATTTAGCATAATATCAAAGTCTTTCATTTGTAAGCAATGGTAAAACTCATATCTAAGCACATAGGTATGAAAAACATTCTAGGACACCATGGAAGGTCTTTGATTAAGTCTGTAATGTTATTTCTCAAAAATAATTACCATCTATGTCATTAAGACTATTAAATTTTTATAAATAAATATGCATCTGAAGAGTTCCTATTTGGTCAATTCCAAGAAAAAAACATTTATCTTAATAGATTCAAATTCCACTCCCATTAGAGAAGCTCACCAAAAAAATTATAACAATGCTTTATGTTTTATTACATTTTACATATTTGAAATATTTTCTCCTTCATAATTTCCTAAACTCCTTATAACAAGTCAATTTAGTAGGCACTTCCTAATTCGCTTGCTATCATTACTGTTTGTACGTTTGCCTGTGGCCTCCTTACGCCTGAATATTTTTCACTGGAAACTTTTTCTGGGGGGTAGGGAGAAAGTATTTTTAAGTAGCTTTTGATAACTAGAAGTCCCATGACAGAGGAAGAATTTGGATTTCTAAACCTAGTTTAACAAATCCATATTATGCCAAAAATGAGTGGCAGGGAGCCACTGTATCATTTAAAAGAAAATTTGCAGAAGGCTTCCTGTTTGAGTCTCTGGGCATAATTAAATAATAGCCTCATGCTGATTTGGCTAGTTTCCATCCAAAGCCTTAGAGCTGCTCTGTCCACATTTAGATATGCTTACAGTGTCTGGCTGGTCATAGCAGGAGCTAATACTGGTTCATAAAACAACTGCTAGATTTGGGATTTGTTAGAATGCCAAAGGACTTTCTGCTGAAATCTGAAAGATAGAAAGCTGAGAAAAAAGGGAGGAAAAAGGAAGGAATAGAGGGTTGGAAAAAGAAAATTTTAAAAAAGGTACGAAAAAGAAAGACAAGGAAAAATAAAAGGAAGAAAGGGAAAAACATCAGGTGGAAAGAAAAATAGCCAGGTGTGTTGGCTTAGGCCTGTAACCCTAGCACTTTGGGAGGCCAAAGTGAGTGGATCACTTGAGCCCAGAAGTCCAAGATCAGTCTGGGTAACACAGTGAGACTCTGTCTTTACTAAAAATAAAAATAGCCTGGAGTGGTGGTGTACACCTGTCCCAGTTACTCGAGTGGCTGAGGCGGGAGGATGGCTTGAACCGAGGTGTTCGAGGCTGCGATGAGCTATGATCATACAGCTACACTCCAGCCTGGGAAACAGAGGTGGAACTTGCCTTAAGCAAAAGATAAAGAAGAAAAGAAAGCAATTGAAAGAGAACAGAAAGGAGACAAAAGTTGGAAAGATAGAAAGAAAGAAGTAGAGGAGCAAAATAAACATAAAGATGTTTAAATGGAAGGGAAGAAAGAAGAGAGAAGGAAAAAGAAAAAGGAGTTCAAAAAAATCAAGAAATCCAGGTTAAAATATTCAATTAATACTGAACAGATATGTATACATATACCTCTGTATATGTGTATGTGCACACAGATATATGTACCTGCACATTTGCACGTGTGGGTGTATATTCATAGGTGTTTGTGTGTGTGACTCCTACTATCCTACATATTTTAACATGCTAGTTCAATCCCTCTGCACAGAGCCATTCACCTCCCCTTGCCAGGCTGCTGTCCTGCCATGATGACTTTTTGGCATGGTCCCCCTCCACCAGGCTGCCTTCCTCCCTGTTCCAGCATCCTCATCCCACAGGCTCTAGCTGCCACCAGATGGTGCCATCTTCTCAACTGCATCTGGCATTCTGACATGGGCACTGGTACCTCTGGATGGCATTTCTGCCCCTCTAGATCCTGCCTTCTGAGTTTTCAGTGATAAGGAAGAAAGGCTGTTCATCTATTATTTATGCCAAGGTGTGTTTTGAAACATAAATTAGATCACATCACTCCTCTGCTTAAAACCTTGCAGTGTCTCCCAAGCACACATAATATAAAACCCTACTCTTTCCTATGTTCTATGTGGCTTACATTATATGGAGTTTGTCTACCTCTTCGACTCCATTTTATGCCCCCTTTTCTCTGACTTTCTAAGTTCCAGGATACTGGCTTTTCTTGTGAGTTTTATGTCAGAGCTATTGCATTAGCTGCTTACCCATTAGACTATAAGATTCATGAGGGTTGGGACCGTGTCTGTTTTTCTTGTGTAGTATCTCCAGTGCCTAGAAGGTTTTGTGGATCTTAGTAGATGCTCAATGAATGTTTGTTGAATGAATAAACAAATATGCTGAGGAAATATTTTTCTCATCTTTAGATCAGAACAGTGAGACCCAGAGAGATTTCACAATTCACAGTGCCCACAAAAACACACAGGTAGCAATCAGCAGATCTGGGGCTAGAAGCCAGAACCACTGCTAGTCCTGACGCTTATTCCTGCTTCCTCCAGAGATTAGCTGGTGCTATCTCATCTCAAACCCACATTGCATTTTTCTTTCTTTATTTTTTCTTTTGGGGAAGTAGTCGTTTTGAGAGTTACTTATAATGAAGCCATGCAAGTGTTTGGAAAATTTGAATAGGAGACTGTATTCTGTGTTCACACTAGGGCAAATTCATCAGGATGCACTTTGGTGCCAGAGGCATGCTGTCATCTGTAGACATTGATACCTGTAAGTAGTCATTGCACTATCTGATTCCTTTTTTATTTTTTTATTTTCTTCATTTCCTTCCTTCCTTCCTTCCTTCCTTCCTTCCTTCCTTCCTTCCTTCCTTCCTTCCTTCCTTCCTTCCTTCCTTCCTTCCTTCCTTCTCTTTCTTTCAAGGGTCTCACTGTTATTCAGGCTGGAGTGCAGTGGCATGATCATGGCTCACTGCAGCCTCAAACTCCTGGGCTCAAGCAATTATCTACCTCAGCCTCTCAAGTAGCTGGGGCTACAGGCATGTGCCACCATGACCAGCTAATTTTTTAAATTTTTATTTGTAGAAATGGAGTCTCACTATGTTGCACATGCTGGTTTCAAATCCCTGGCCTCAAGTGATCCTCCTGCCTTGGCCTCCCAAAATGCTGGGATTACAGTTGTGAGCCACTGCACTCAGCTTGATTACTTTTCTTCTGTGTTTCGCAAGAACACCTAAGTATGAATCTTTATTCATTTCTTATCATCCAGATTTGCTTGAAAAGTCCAGGGTGATTTTCCAGCAACCTGGAGAGAGGAACTATCATATATTCTATCAAATTCTATCTGGACACAAAGAGCTCTGTGGTAAGTATAAGATTCTGGAGCTTAGGGTTATTCCAAAACAAGGGAAAGAAATCATATTTGGGAAATGAAGAAGTGTTATTCAGTAAGTTTGTTAGCCTCTTTAGATCTCAGAATATCCATCCTTAAAACTTAGGGAATTGAACCAATTATAGAACTAGTGTTCTATAATTTTACCTGAACAAACAGTAAATGGTAACACTTATTTTTCCATTTGGTAGCAAAAGGAAGAAAAGTGTTTCAAAGTGGGTAGGATGCCCAGCAGAGGTGAGTGAGTGTGTGTGTATGTATGTGTGCAAAAGCATTAATTGAAGGCCTTCATTAGAGCTACATGAGTGGTATAGACAAGAGGCCAGGGGAGGGAACTAACATCACAGTGTGTGGTGGTCAGTGGGAGTTTTCTCTCTTTTTTCTTTTTCTTTTTTTTTTTTTTTAAATAGAGATGGAGTTTTACCATGTTGGCCAGGCTGGTTTCAAACTCCTGGCCTCAAGAAATCCTCCTACCTTGGCCTCCCAAAGTGCTGGGATTACAGGTGTGAACCACCGTGTCTGGATCGGGGAGTTTTATAAAGAAGGGGAATTTAGGGTGGGATATGAAGAATGGGGAGGGGATTCAGTCAGATAAAGTGAAGAATGGAGGCTACTTCCGGTAGGAGGAACAGTGTACACAACGTCAGGAAAGGGAAAGCAGGATCAGGGAACAGAGAGAGCAGCTCGACTGACGGAAATGGTTTGCATAGAGGAATATGGAGATTGTATTCTGAAGGCATCTGGACTCAGGGAGTTGGCAGAGCTAGTGTGTCAGTGTGTTGTGGGGGTGAGACAATAGAAGGTCATGATTTACTGAGGGCAGGGTTTGGGATGATCAAGCTGGTGTGATGGGCAGGATGGTGTGGAGGCAGAGGTTTGTATGGAAGGGATTGCAAACGTCCCAGGATGAGATGACAAGTCAGCGATCTAAGATAGTGTCTGGGAACGGAAGGCTGGGGGGAAAGGGATAGATGCATGGAAGAATAAACATGTCTTGGTAGTGACTGAATATAGGAATGAGGAAGAGTGATGAGTCAAAAATATCCACAAGTTTTGGAGTTTGATTAGGAGGATGATAGTGCCATAAACAGAAAATGAAAAAAATATTTGTGGGATAAGGGCATACATTTTATATATTTATTCAACAAATATTATAGAGCTGCTGTGTGTACAACAGGCATTGCTTTTTCATCATGGGGGGGTGCAGTGGTGAACAAGATAGACCTCTGCCCTTGTGAGCTTACAGTCTAGCATGGAAGACAGGCAACAAACAAATAATATGTGATCTAGGCTGGGCATGGTGGCTCATGCCTGTAATCCCAGCACTTCGGAAGACTGAGGCAGGTAGATTGCTTGAGGTCAGGAGTTTGAGATCAGCTTGGCCAACATGGTAAAAACCAGTCTCTATTAAAACTATAAAACGTAGCCAGGCATGGCAGCAGGTGCTTGTAATCCTGGCTACTCAGGAAGCTGAGGCAGAAGAATCACTTGAACCTGGGAGGCGAAGGTTGCAGTGAGCCGAGAATGTGCCACTGCACTCTAGCCTGGGCAACAGAGTGAGACTCTGTCTCAAAAAAGAAAAAAAAGTGTGATGTAATTTTTTTGTAGGTTATACGGCAGGTCTATAAAGAAAAATAAAGTACAGTGAGGGGATACAAAGAAATGGGGTTTGGTACGGTTGTGGATAGTTCTATTTTCGATGAAATTGTCAGGGAATTTCTCCTAAAAGATATTTTTGCATACTCCTCAATGAGTAAGGGAGTAAGTAGGCAAAGATTTCCAGGAATAAAATTCCAGGAGGAGGGAACAGTGAGTGCAAAGGTCCTGAGGCAGGAATGCATTTGATTTATTCTTGGAATAACAAAATGGCCACTGTGGGTGGTAGAGTAGCGAGGGTAACGAAGGGAAAAGTAGGCAGGGGCCAGATCATGCAGCACATTGCAGACCATGGCAGAGAGTTTAAAGTGGCACAGGAAGTCATTGAAAAGGGAGAATGACCACTGGTTAGATTTCCAAGGTATTGCATTTGTGGAAAGTCTTTGAAGATATCAATGCTACCACAGAAGTGGACATAGGATAAGATTACAGATCCAGGCTAGCAAACTGATGGGAACAATTCTCCCAGTCCATTATGCTTAGATTAAGTATGGTATAAATTTAGCAGTGTTTTGACCACTTTCCCCATTTGACCAAATGGGGAAAGCTCTGCAAACTAGACAATTATTTTTGCCACAGATGTAATTGGTGTTATGTAAGCAATGTGTGTTCTCCTTCCCACCTTCTCTCCACCTCAACCTGGAACGGGATTTTTTTTGGTCTTCCATTGATTAGCCCTATCAAATCTGACACTCTTGGCATGTATTTCTGCCTGGTATAAGGCAATTGACACATAAGATCTAATGTGGGTACCAGCAGAGACTGCAAGATAATTTTCAGAGCCTCTCTGTTTACTAATAGAAGCATCTGATGCCTTTGGGCTGCTATGGAAAATTCATGTTTATCTTCATTTATCTTCAGTCTTTCGGGGTTGCTGAGATTGATTACTGTGCAAAGCCTGACATCTGGTGGTCCAAATTGGGTACTGTCAGTCTACCTGTTTTAACACCCATTGTTCTTTTGAGGGACATTTTAAAAGATGATCTGGAACTCTTACCATCCATGTTTGCCAAAGAAGAGCTTCAGAGTACCTTGAGGCTTAATACAAGAAGGCTTATCTTAGCAATACGAGGATGCTGTCCAAATATCCTGAAATATCAGGATTTGTCCGTACGATAAAATAATTGGGTATGGAAATCACAGCGAGAGGTTGGCCACACTCTGAAGGAACCAAGGAACGAGGTGACATGTTGCCTCAGAGCCAGCCTCTATTTGACTTCTACATGGCCATGGGCACCCCATCACCCCTTTTCTCTCGATTACATCTGACCTTTGTTCCAGGCATAGCTAAGACTCACTTCTTCAGTTCTTTTGGACAGGGCCCTTTCAAAATCCTTAGTTCTCACTGCCATCTGCATAGCTTGGTCCTACATATTTCTTCCCTTTTCTCCTTTTTTTTTTTTTTTTTTTTGACTTTTTCCTTTCTATTTATATTGTACCTATTCTTGCTATTCAACTAGTGTATAAATTCCAGGAGTGGTGGTAAGTGACACAGCGGTCCTTCTGTCTTGGAATCCTTGATATTTGGCCTCAGACCCTGAGTGTTCACTTCATAAAGTGTGCAACAATCATGCATCATCAAGAGAGAATCTACTGAATGAATGGGAAAAAATATTTGCAAACTGTACATCTTTTAAGGGGTTAATATCTAAAATATATAAAGAACTCAACTCAATTGTAGCAAGAAAAAAAACAGATTAAAAAATGGATAAAGGACCTGACAGACATTTCTCAAAAGAAGACATGCAAATGGCTAACAGGACTCAACATCAATAATCATCAGGGAAATGAAAAACAAAAACCACAATGAGATATTGTCTTACAACTGCTAGAATGGCTACTATCAGAAGTCAAGAGATAACAAATGTCGGCAAGGATGTGAAGAAAAGGGAACCCTTGTTCACCATTGAGCCAACTGTGAATTATCACAGCCATTATGAAAAATGATATGAAGGTTCCTCAAAACTTACAAATAGAGCTACCATATGATCCAGTCATCTCACTACTGGGAATACATCCAAAAAAATGAACTCAGTATCCTGAAGAGATATCTGCACTTCCATGTTCACTGTAGCATTATTCACATTTGCCAATATAGGGAAACAACCTATGTGTCCATGAAGGATGAATGGATAAAGAAAATGTGGTATATATACACAATAGAATACTCCTATGCCTTAATAAAAAAAAAAAAAAAGAAGGAAATCTTGGCTGGGTATGGTAGCTCATGACTGTAATCCCAGCATTTAGGGAGGACCAGGAGGGAGGATTACTTTGAGCCCAGGAGTTCAAGATCAGCCTGGGCAACATGGCAAGACCCTGTTTCTCCAAAAAATTGAAAAATGAGTTGAGCATGGTGGCATGCACTGTGGTCTCAGCTACTAGGGAGGCTAAAGTGGGAGGATCACTTGAGCCTGGGAGATTGAGGCTTCAGTGAGCTGTGATCATGCCACTGCACATTAGCCTGGGTGACAGAGTAAGACCCTGTCTTAGAAAAACAACAAAAGAGAAAGAAGAAAGAAAGAAAGAAAGAAAGAGAGAGAGAGAGAGAGAGAAAGAAAGAAAAGAAGAAAAGAAAAGAAAGGAAGGAAAGAAAATCTTGTTACTTTTGTCAAGTATGGCAACATGGATGAAACTGAAGGACGTTAGGCTAAGTGAAATAAGGCGAGGACAGAAAGACAAATACTGCATGATCTCACTCATGCAGAATCTAAAAAAGTTGAATAAATTCAGAAGAGCTATTGTACAACATAGTGATTATGGTTAATAGCAATATATTATATACTTGAAATGGCTAACAGAGTAGATTTTAAATATTCTCACCCCCCAAAATAAAGTATGTGAAGTGATGGATACATTACTTAGCTGGAATAAGGCGTTCCACAATGTGTACATATATCAAAAGATCACGCTGTACACCAAAAATATATACCATTTTAAATTGTCAATTTAAAAAATAAAAATGATTTAAAAAACAAGTACTTTAAAATTAATTTTTAAAGGATATTTTAATTGAAATACGTATATTCACCTTCCACTTGATTTAAGCTAGGCCACTTTCTTTTTATTTTTAAAGTTTTATAAAACAAATTTATTGAAGTACTTATCACCTAAAGTACACTGCACACGTTTTAAGTATGTAACAGATAAATGTTAACATATATATGCATGTGTATGAAACCATCACCGCAATCAAGATAATGCATGTATACTTTCAAAAGTGTCCTTGAATCTTTTATAATACCTCCACCCTGCCCCTTCTCACTCGTTGGAGCCCTCCTCTCCCAGCCTCAGTCCCTAAGCAACCACTAATATGCTTCCTGTCACCATAGATTGGTTTGTATTTTCTAGAATGTTTAAAGACAAAATCATAAAGTACATATTCTTCTTGTCAGGCTTATTTCACCCAGCATAATTATTTTAAAATTCTTCCATTTCCAGCATGTATTCATAGTTCATTCCTTTGTTTGCTGAATAACAATCCACTGTATGGATATACAACAGTTTGTTAACCCATTCAACTGCAGATGGACATTTGACTTGTTTTCTGACAAAGCTGCTATGAACATTTATGTAGCCCAGTTTCTTCATTTCTGAAATATGGGGTTCAAGATAACCAATTTTCACTTCATTGAGCAATAAATAGAAAAATAAGATCAGCTCAAAAAAACTTCATTAGGAGCAAGTGTTGAGCAGTGAGAGGTTAATGTGATTCTGCCCAGTCGTTGATGTGTGACTGACAGCCTGCCTCTGCTTCGGCCTGCATTATGTTTCCTGACTAAGTGAATCATGTCAGGACTCTTAGACATATCAGGGTGCCACATTGAACACAGCAGCTGATTTATGGATCCCTTGGAAGACAGACTCAGCTCCCTAATAGCGAGGATGTGATGTGACAGGGTTGCCCTGCTAATGTTCCCTGAGCGCTGACCCCAGCGTCTGGCTGCTTCCTAGCTTTTGAAGCTCAGGTCTGTTCTACTTGTAATTTTACAAAATACTTCTGTCCTCCAGCCCTTAGCCATAAATCTAGGCCAAATTCCTGTTTTCAAAGTTTTGCCAACACACATTATCTGGTTTTGGTTTTGTTTGTTTGTTTGTTTTTGGTTTTTTGCACCAATTGAAACTGCTGCAATTGAATCGGCTTTTGGATTTTGCCAGCCTGTCGTCTCTTGGGAGGCATTAATACATGACTGACAAGTTAATAGAGGGCAAACATTGACTGTAGACGTTTGGGTCTAAAATAGGGATTTTATTTTGGTTTGTTTACAAGTATGATATAAGCTGTAAGAGTAAACTGTGAACATTGTTCAATTATTTTCTAAGGCTTTGCGGATTTCTTTAAGCTGTTTAATGAATGGTTTTCCCACTATAGACATGCTCCTGGTGTCTGAAGATCCCTCAGACTTTCACTTTTGCTCCTGTGGAGTAGTTGCTGTGGACAGCTTGGATGATGCTGAAGAATTGCTGGCCACAGAAGTAAGGCTTGTTATTTGTCAAAGCAAAATCTGGTAATGGCAATGAGAAATGAAAGACAGCATTTTAGAGCTCTGTTCTTCAGGGATCCGGAGAAAAGGCCTTGCTTCCGCTAGAGGTGTAGGGCTCCTTCTGTCCAAAGTTTGCTTACTTATGAGAAAACTGCACATCGCCAATACAGTAACTTGGAAGTTATAAAAAAGTAGAAAGATATTTCAACTCAATGGCAAACATCTCTTTTATTTTATGTAAATCTTTTTGGTCTTTATTCTGTTTGCATCTATTTGCAGCTGCTTTTGTATGGTCATGTTAGTATTTTTTGTTTTCTTACCAAAGACTGTAATTATGCTGCATATACAGTTGGCATATAGAGTTTGCTTTCTCAGTTTAATCGTTTAAGTGTTTCAAGTATCATTAGGAACTCTTCGTAAACATTTAAGTGGAAACTCAAGGTTCCATCCGGCATCGGTCCTGTTGTTTACTGAGCTATTCTCCTAGTGTTAGACTCAAGGTGTTTTGGTTTGTTTTTTCACCCCACTGAGGTGAATATCTTTGTAGCTAAACACTTTTTCTGTATATCAGATTCACCTTATGCTAAATTCCTAGATGTGAAAATACTAAGGATTATGAATTTTTTGTAGTCTGTTGGTACACATTCTAAATTAACCACGGAAAGATTGTACCAATTTTTTCCCTCCTGGATAGTATGAGCATGCTCATCTTGTGCAGTGGATTCTTAGGCTGCAGTTTTATGGGGAGGTGGCTTGTCTTAAAACATTTCCTTTCACCAGTCTTTGAAATGTGTCTGCTCTGGAATAAAGTCAGGAGAACATATGGGACCACAGAAATAAGCAACCCAGCAGATATGGTGCTTTCTGCCATAATCACGAAAGGCAAAATAATTGACCTCATATAGCAGAAAGTGATCTGTTGCGGGAAGGAACAAGAGAGGGACAGGGCATTGAAGGAAAGTTATAAAACTACTGGGAACTAAACAAGCCTAGTCTTGTGCCTTCCTAATTCTCTTTTAAAGGAATGAGCAGACTATGGGTGACCAAGTGCCAACAGGGCTGATTTGCATTGCTTAGAACAAAGCTGTCTGTCTCATTCCCTTCAGCCCACAGCCTGAGGTGTAACACAGTGGGAGTGAGGTGCACACTGCAGCCATTATGCAAATGAAGACAGGGCCATCTGTTTCTCTTTTTGCAGCAAGCCATGGACATCTTGGGCTTTCTTCCTGATGAGAAGTATGGATGCTATGAACTCACTGGGGCCATCATGCACTTTGGAAACATGAAATTTAAACAGAAACCTGGAGAAGAGCAACTGGAAGCAGATGGCACAGAAAGTAAGAATTACTTTGTAGACATGGCATATACTTCAAATCCCTGGCCCCCAGGTCTGCTCCCCTTTTCCTTGCAGTTAACCTCACTTCTTACTTGAAATTAATCAATAGTGTCTCCCTTGATTGTTGTTCTTCAAAAATGGTTCTGTCAACTACCATTCTAATGTAGAATCCTTGTATCACAGAATAAGAAGCACTCCTCAATAATTATTGATGACACAGTCAATTTGCTAAACTTGGGTGAAAGATAATTGATTAAGACACAGTCTGCCATTAGCACATAGATTATTGAGAAAAATGAGAGAAAGAAGCAAATTATGGCTGGACATTGTGGCTCACACTTGTAATCCCAGCACTTTGGGAGGCCGAGGTAGATGGATCACTTGAGGCCAGGAGTTCAAGACCAGCCTGGCCAATATAGCAAAAACCTGTCTCTACTAAAAATACAAAAAATTATAATTCCATCTACTCCAGGAGACTGAGCCATGAGAATCACTGGAACCAGGGAGGCGGAGGTTGAAGTGAGCCTAGATCGCCCCACTGCACTCCAGCCTCGGTGACAGAGCAAGACTCAATCTCCAAAAAAATAAAAATTTAAAAAAAAAACAAATTATGATAAAATGTATTAAGTAACGTAATGGAAATGTGAACTAACGTCCTTGGAATTTCAGCAGGAAGTAACTAACTTAGGGGTGAGACCAGGAGGCTTTATTTCCCCTTGTTTTTCCTTCACATTTAAAAAATCTATATTGTTATCTGCTTACCAGAAAGATTTGAGGTACCTTACAATGAATGATCTGTCTAGAATAATCATTAAAAGAAATTCCCACCATTATGAAAAGAAGAAAGCAGTTATTACATTTAATATTAAAATTCCTTACAACTGAAACAAAAACAGAGAAAACCCATTCATTCAATTCTTTTAACAAATAATTTTAATTTTATATTTTTAATGTGTAAAATGTACAAAACATACAATTTATAATTTTAGCTATGTTTATGTGTACAGCTCAGTGACATGAAGAACATTCACATTGTTGTGTAATTAGCAATGTTATCCATTGCCAGAACTTTTTCATCATGTCAACCTGAATAAGCTATGTACTCATTAAACCAGAACTCCCCATGATCCCTTTCCTGTACTCCTGGTAACCACTATTTTACTTTCTGACTGTAGACACCTTATATAAGTATAATCATACAGTATTTGACCTTTTGTAACTGGCTTATTTTACTTAGTATAAGGTCTTCAAGGTTCATCCATGTTGTAACAGAATTTCAATCCTTTTTAAGGCTGAATAATATTCCAGAATATGCGTATAACATGCTTATCTTTTCATCAATCTATGGACACTTGATTGCTTCTACTCTTTGGCTATTGTGAGTTATAGTGCTATGAATGTTGGTAAATTAATGTCTGTTTGAGTCTCTGCTTTCAATTCATTTGTGTGTATACCTGCACGTGGAATTGCTAGAATGAATGGTAATTCTATTTTTTAGGAACCATCATATTGTTTTCCACAGTGGCTGAACCCCTTTATATTTTCACCAGCAATGCATAAAGTGTCCAATTTCTTCATATCTATGACAACATTTGTTGCTTTCTGTTATTATTATTATCCATTAAATTCTAGGGTACATGTGCAGATCATGCAGGTTTGTTGCATAGGTAAACACATGCCATGGTGGTTTGCTTCATCCATCACCTTGTCATCTACATTAGGTATTTCTCCTAATGCTATCCCCCCCAGCCCCCCACCCCTCTGTTATCCCTTCCCTAGCCCTGGACCTTCCAACAGGCCCCAGTGTGTGATGCTCCCCTTCCTGTGTCCACGTGTTCTCATTGTTCAACACCCACTTATGAGTGAGAACATATGGTGTTTGGTTTTCTGTTCTTGTGTCAGTTGGCTGACGATGTTTCCAGCTTCATCCATGTCCCTGCAAAGGACATGAACTCATCCTTTTTTTATGGCTGTATAGTATTCCATGGTGTGTATGTACCACATTTTCTTTATCCAGTCTATCATTGATTGGCATTTGGTTCCAAGTCTTTGCTATTTTTTGATATTTATTTATTATACTTTAAATTCTGGGGTACATGTGCAGATCGTGCAGGTTTGTTGCATAGGTATACATGTGCCATGGTGGTTTGCTGCATCCATTGCCGTGTCATCTACATTAGGTATTTCTCCTAATGCTATCCCTCCAATCCCCCCATCCCCTGCTATTCCTCCCCTAGCCTCCCACCCCCCAGGTCCCAGTGTATGATGTTCCCCTCACTGTGTCTGTGTGTTCTCATTGTTCAACACCCATTTATGAGTGAGAACATGTGGTGTTTGGTTTTCTGTTCTTGTGTCAGTTTGCTGAGAATGATGGTTTCCAGTTTCATCCATGTCCTGCAAAGAACATGAACTCATTCTTCTTTATGGCTGCATAGTATTCCATGGTGTATATGTGCCACATTTTCTTTATCCAGTCTATCATTGTTGGGCATTTGGGTTGGTTCCAAGCTATTGTGAACAGTGCTGCAATAAACATATGTGTGCATATGTCTTTATAATATAATGATTTATAATCCTTTGGGTATATACCCAGTAATGGGATTGCTGGGTCAAATGGTATTTCTATTTCTAGATCCTTGAGGAATCACCACACTGTCTTCCACAATGGCTGAACACTCCCACCGATGGTGTAAAAGTGTTCCTATTTCTCCACATCCTCTCCAGTATCTGTTGTCTCCTGATTTTTTAATGATCACATTCTAACTGGTGTGAGATGGTATTTCAATGTGGTTTTGATTTGCATTTCTCTAATGACCAGTGATGATGAGCATTTTTTCATATGTTTGTTGGCTGCATAAATGTCTTCTTTTGAGAAGTATCTGTTTATATCCTTCATCCACTTTTTGGTGGGGTTGTTTGTTTTTTTCTTGTATATTTGTTTAAGTTCCTTGTACATTCTGGATATTAGCCCTTTGTCAGATGGGTAGATTGCAAAAATTTTTCCATCTGTTGGTTGCTAGTTCACTCTAATGGTGGTTTCTTTTGAAATGCAGAAGCTCTTTAGTTTAATTAGATCCCATTTGTCAATTTTGGCTTTTGTTGCCGTTACTTTTGGTGTTTTAGTCATGAAATCTTTGCCCACACGTATGTCACAAATGGTATTGCCTAGGTTTTCTTCTAGGGTTTTTATGGTGTTAGACCTTATGTTTAAATCTTTAATCAATCTTGAGTTAATTTTTGTATAATGTGTAAGGAAGGGATCCAGTTTCAGCTTTCTGCTTATGGCTAGCCAGTTTTCCCAACACCATTTGTTAAATAGGGAATCCTTTTCCCATTGCTTGTTTTTGTCAGGTTTGTCAAAGATCAGATGGTTGTAGATGTGTGGCATTATTTCTGAGGCCTCTGTTCTGTTCTGGTGGTCTATATATCTCTATTTTTGTACCAGTACCATGCTGTTTTGATTACGGTAGCCTTGTAGTATATCATAGTTTGAAGTAAGGTAGTGTGATGCCGCCAGTTTTTTTTTTTTTTTTTTTTTTTTTTTTTTTTTTTTTTTTTTTTTTTTTTTTTTTTTTTTGCTTAGTATTGTCTTTACTATGCTGCCTATTTTTTGGTTCCATATGAAATTTAAGGTGTATTTTTTCTAATTCTGTGAAGAAAGTCAATACTAGCTTGATGGGGATAGCATTGGTTACTTTGGACAGTATGGCCATTTTCAAGATACTGATTCTTCCTAACCATGAGCATGGAATGTTTTCCCATCTGTTTGTATCCTCTCTTATTTCGTTGAGCAGTGGTTTGTAGTTCTACTTGAAGAAGTCCTTCACATCCCTTGTTAGTTGTATTCCTAGATATTTTATTCTCTTTGTAGCAATTGTGAATGGAAGTTCACTCATGATTTGGCTCTCTGTTTGTCTATTATTGGTGTATAGGAATGTATGTTATTTCTGCACATTGATTTTGTATTATGAGACTTTGCTGAAGTTGCTTATTAGCTTAAGGAGATTTTGGTCTGAGACAATGGGGTCTTCTAAATATACAATCATGTCATCTGCAAATAGAGACAATTGGACTTCCTCTTTTCCTGTTTGAATACCGTTTATTTCTTTTTCTTGCCTAATTGCCCTGGCCAGAACTTCCAATACCATGCTGAATAGGAGTGGTGAGAGAGGGTATCCTTGTCTTGTGCTGCTTTTCAAAGGCAATGCTTCCAGTTTTTGCCCATTTAGTATGATATTGGTTGTGAGTTTGTCATAAATTGTTGTTATTTTGAAATATGTTCCATTGATACCTAATTTATTGAGAGATTTTAGCGTAAACGGCTGCTGAATTTTTTTCGAAGACCTTCTCTGCATCGATTGAGATAATCATGTGGTTTTTATCATTGGTTCTGTTTATGCGATGTATTATATTTATTGATTTGCATATGTTGAACCAGGCTTGCATCCCAGGGATGAAGCCAACTTGATTGTGATTGATAAACCTTTTGATATGCTGTTGAATTCGGTTTGCCAGTATTTTATTGAGGATTTTCATATTGATGTTTGTCATGGATATTGGCCTGAAATTTTCTTTTTTTGTTGTGTCTGCCAGGTTTTGGTATCAGGATGATTTTGTTCTCATAAAATGAGCTAGGGAGGATTCCCTCTTTTTCTATTGCTTGGAATAGTTTCAAATGGTACCAGCTCCTCTTTGTACCTCTGGTAGAATTTGGCTGTGACCCATCTGGTCCTGGACTTGTTTTGGTTGGTAGGCTATTAATTGCTGCCTCAATTTCAGACCTTGTTATTGGTCTATTCAGGGATTTGACTTCTTCCTGGTTTAGTCTTGGGAGGGTGTAAGAGTCCAGGAATTTATCCATTTCTTCTAGATTATCTAGTTTATTTGAATGAAGTGTTTATAGTATTCTCTGATGGTAGTTTTTATTTCTGTGGGATAGGTGGTGATATCCCCTTCATCATTTTTTACTGCGTCTATTTGATTCTTCTCTCTTTTCTTTATTAGTCTGGCTAGCAGTGTATCTATTTTGTTGATCTTTTCAAATCCTGAATTCATTGATTTTTTGAAGGGTTTTTTGTGTCTCTCCTTCAGTTCTTCTTCAATCTTAGTTATTTCTTGTGTCCTGCTAGCTTTTGAATTTGTTTGTTCTTGCTCCTCTGGTTCTTTTAATCGTGACTTTAGGGTGTTGATTTTAGATCTTCCCTCCTTTCTCTTGTGGGCATTTGGTGCTATAAATTTCTGTCTACTCACTGCTTTAAATGTGTCCCAGATATTCTGGTATGTTGTGTCTTCATTCTCATTAGTTTTGAAAAAAATATTTATTTCTGCCTTCATTTCATTATTTATTCAGTAGTCATTCAGGAGCAGGTTGTTCAGTTCATGTAGTTGTTCAGTTTTGAGTGAGTTTCTTAATCCTGAGTTCTAATTTGATTGCACTGTGGTCTGAAAGACTGTTTGTTATGATTTCCATTCTTTTGCATTTGCTGAGGAGTGTTTTACTTCCAATTATGTGGTCAATTTTAGAATAAGTGCAATGTGGTGCTGAGAAGAACGTATATTCTGTGGATTTGGGGTGGAGAGTTCTGAAAATGACTATTAGGTTCGCTTGGTCCATATCTGAGTTCAAGTCCTGGATATCCTGTTAATTTTTTGACTCATTGATCTAATATTGGCAGTGGGGAGTTACAGTCTCCCACTATTATTGTGTGGGAGTCTACATCTCTTTATAGATCTTTAAGAACTTGCTTTATGTATCTGGGTGCTCCTGTATTGGGTGCATATATATTTAGGATCATTAGATCTTCTTGTTGCATTGATCCCTTTACGATTATGTAATGCTCTTCTTTGTCTCTTTTGATCTTTGTTGGTTTAAAGTCTCTTTTATTAGAGACTATGATTGCAACCCTGCTTTTTTTTTTTCTTTCCATTTGCTTGGCAAATATTCCTCTATTCCTTTATTTTGAACCTATGTGTGTCTTTGAACATGAGATGGGTCTCCTGAACACAGCACACCAAAGGATCTTGACTGTTTATCCAGTTTGCCAGTCTGTGTCTTTTAAATTGGGACATTTAGCCCATTTACCTTTAAAGTTAATATTGTAATGTGTAAATTTTATCCTGACATTATGATACTAGCTGGTTGTTTTGCCCATTAGTTGATGCAGTTTCTTCGTAGCATTGATGATCTTTACAATTTGCTATGTTTTTGGAATGGCTGGTATTGGTTGTTCCTTTCCATGTTTAGTGCTTCCTTCAGGAGCTCTTGTAAGACAGGCCTGGTGGTGACAAAAATCTCTCAGCAGTTGCTTGTCTGTAGAAGATTTTATTTCTCCTTCACTTATGAAGCTTAATTTGACTGGATATGAAATTCGGTGTTAAAATTTCTTTAAGGATGTTGAATATTGGCCCCCACTCTCTTCTGGCTTGTAGGGTTTCTGCCGAGAGATCCGCTGTGAGTCTGCTGGGCTTCCCTTTGTGGGTAACCTGACTTTTCTCTCTGGATGCCCTTAGTGTTTTTTTCTTCATTTCAACCCTGGTGAATCTGACGATTATGTGTCTTGGGGTTGCTCTTCTTGAGGAGTATCTTTGTGATGTTCTCTGTATTTCCTGAACTTAAATGTTGGCCTGTCTTGCTAGGTTGGGGAAGTTCTCCTGGATAATGTTCTGAAGAGTGTTTTCCAACTTGGTTTTATTCTCCCTGTCACTTTCAGGTACACTGATCAAAGGTCAATTTGTTTTTTTCACATAATCCCATATTTCTTGGAGGCTTTGTT
The DNA here is from genome assembly GCA_004027835.1 of Alouatta palliata. NCBI lineage: Eukaryota > Metazoa > Chordata > Mammalia > Primates > Atelidae > Alouatta > Alouatta palliata. Next base: position 30,827 of record PVKV010009244.1, on the reverse strand, counting down.
CATTTCTTTTCACTCTTTTTTCTCTAATCTTATCTTCTCACTTTATTTCATTGAGCTGATCTTCAATCTCTGATATTCTTTCTTCCACTTGATTATTTTGGCTGTTGAAACTTGTATATCTTCACGAAGTTCTCGTGCTGTGTTTTTCAGCTCCATCAGGTCATTTATGTTCTTCTCTGTGCTGGTTATTTTAGTTAGCATTTCATCTAACCTTTTTTCAAGGTTCTTAGTTTCCTTGCATTGGGTTAGAACATGCTCCTTTAGCTCAGAGAAGTTTGTTATTACTCACCTTCTGAAGTCTGCTTCTGTCAATTTGTCAAACTCATTCCCCATCTAGTTTTGTTCCCTTGCTGGTGAGGAGCTGTGATTCCTTGGAGGAGAAGATGTGTTCTGGTTTTTGGAATTTTCAGCCTTTTTATCCTGGATTCTTTCCATCTTTGTGGATTTATCTACCCTTGGTCTTTGAAGTTGGTGACTTTTGGATGGGGTCTCTGAGTGGATGTCCTTTGTTGATGTTGAAACTATTTCCTTCTATTTGTTAGTTTTCCTTCTAACAGTCAGACTGTCTGCTGTAGGTCTACTGGAGTTTGCTGGAGGTCCACTCCAGACCCTGTTTGCCTGGGAAGCGCCAGCAGGGGCTGCAGAACAGCAAAGATTGCTGCCTGTTCCTTCATCAGGTAGCTTCATCCCAGAAGGGTACCTGCCAGATGCCAGCCAGAGCTCTCTTGTATGAGGTGTCTGTTGGCCTCTGCTGAGAGGTATCTCCCAGTCAGGATACACAGGGGTCAGGGGGCCACTTGAAGAGGCAGTCTGTTCCTTATCAGCACTTGAATGCTGTGCTGGGAAATCTACTGCTCTCTTCAGAGCTGCCAGGCAGGGACGTTTAAATCTGCTGAAGCTGTACCCACAATCCCCTCTTTTCCTAGGTGCTCTGTTGCAGGCAGGTGGGGGCTTTATTTATAAGTGCCTGACAGGCTGCTGCCTCTTTTCAGAGATGCCCTGCCCAGCGAGGAGGGAGTCTAGTGACACAGTCTGCCTGCAGAGGCCTTGCTGAGCTGTGGTGGCCTCCACCCAGTTGCTGTGTAAACTTCCCAGTGACTTTTTTTACACAGGTGAAGTTAAAATCACCTACTCGAACCTCAGCAACAGTGGACGCCCCTCCTTTCACCAAGCTCAAAAGTCCCAGTTTGAGCTCAGACTGCTGTGGTGGCTGTGAGAATTTCAAGCCAGCGGATCTTAGCTTGCTGGTCTTCGTGGGGGTGGGACCTGCCGAGCCAGATCACTTGGCTCCCTAGCTTCAGCCCCCTTTTTTAGGGGAATGAGCAGTTCTGTCTCACTGACATTCCAGGCGCCACTCAGTTGGAAATGCGGAGATCACCCACCTCCTGCATTGCTCTCGCTGGGAGCAGTGTACCGGAGCTGTTCCTGTTTGGCCATCTTGCCAGTAATCCCCAAGATGTTTTTTCAGTTTTGTTTTTTATAACGGCTATCTTTATAGGTATAAAGTGGTATCTCTTTGTGATTTTGATTTGTGTTTCCCTAAGGGTTGATGATGTTGAACATCTTTGTATGTGCTTATTGGCCATTTGTCAATCTTTTAAGAAATGTCTATTTAAGTCATTTGCCCATTTAAAAAATTGGGTTATTTATTTTTTTGTTGCTTGACAAATATATATATATATATATATATATATATATATATATATACACACACACACACACACACACACACACACACACATACATACATACATATATGAGACAGAGTCTTGCTCTGTGGCTTAGGCTGGGAGTACAGGGGGCAATCTTGGGTCACTGCAACCTCCACCTCCCAGCTTCAAGTGATTCTTGTGCCTCAGCCTCACAAGTAGCTGGGATTATAGGTGCACCACTACGCTGAGTGAATTTTTACATTTTTGGTAGAGATGGGGTCACCATATTGGCCAGGCTTGTCTCAGACTTCTGGTCTTAAAGTGATCCATCCACCTTGACCTCCCAAAGTGCTGGGATTATAGGCATGAAGCACCATGCCCAGCCTGTTGTGCAACAAATAATTTTTGAGGCTAGTCTGTGCCAGGAACTATTCTTGATGCTAGGGATACATCTGTGAACAAGATATTGTCCCTGTCTTGACTAGTATGGGAGTTAGACAATAAATACACAAATATGTAACAAGTTCCATACAAAAAGAAAGTAAAGCAGAGTTAAAAAAAATAAAGAATAACAGGATACAGGGGCTGTTGTAGATGGGATGGTCAGAAATTCCCTCAGAGAAGACACAGCACAGATGTGAATGAAGGGAAGGAATGTGAAATGAAGATCTTGTAAACATCTCATATATTAACATATTCATATATGCTTTTATGGTATCTAATTTTACTTTTGCCATCCTGTGTGCTTTTTCCACGCTTTAAAATAAAGGTTGCTCTTAAAGAATTATTTTTATTACAAAAACAAGGCATACTTGTTAATAAATCAGAAAACACAGATGAGCAAATAAAATACATAATCTCATTAGCTCTCCCTTTTGACTCTTTCTCACATTCTTTGCTGGAGCTTCGACATCTTCCCTACTGCTAACTGCTCTAGGGCTGCTCTGGGCACAACCCATGAATCTTTTCTCTTCCCTTTCTATACTTATTTCTTTGGTGACCATCTCAAACTCAACATGAATACAACTGAACTCTTCATCCCACCCTGCCTTTACCACCAACTCTTCATTACTTGGTCTTCCTCATAAATGCCAACTAGGTTCTCCCAGTTGCCTTGACTCAAATCTCAGAATTATCCTGGACTCCTCTCTTTTTCATTGTCTCTACCTTTGAAATACATCCAAAGCTCATGACTTATCGCCATGGCCATGTCCACTGCCACCACCTAGCCCGAGCCAACATTTCTACCAGATTATTGCCACAGCCTCCTTCCTGATCTCCCTGCCTGCACCCTTGCTGTGATGGATAGATGGATAGTTCTGTGCCCAGAAGCTAGTGTCAGTCCTTTCACAGTGTCAGTCAGCCCTTGTCCTGCCATGTCCTGCCTCTGCTCTAAACTCAACAATGGCTCCCTTACTCCAAATAAAACCCCACGTCCCTGTCACAGCTTCGTTAACTTCTATGATATTAGGTTGCTGCAAATGTAATTGCAGTTTTTATCTTTACTTTTAATGGCAGAAACCACAATTACGTTTGCACCAACCAATACTTCTCTGTGTCTCTCTAATCCCTACCATTGGTAGTGAAATCTGCCATTTTTTCTTCTCTGATTCCCCTCCATGGACATGTCCTGGCCTCTTGGTTGTTTTTGGAGCATGTAAGCCCTCCCATTGCAGGACTGTTTCCACTAGCTCCTCTTTCTGCCTGGAACTTTTCTCCTGTCCTCATGTCTTACTCCCTCACTTATTAAAGTAACTTCTCAGATGTTACCTTATCAGAAAAGCCTTCTCTAGCTACGTCCATCACTATCCCCCTACCCTAAATATTTTTCTTCGTGTTATTTATCTAGCTAGTTAAATGTCCTAGCCTTCACCCCTCAATCTCAACCAGATGTATGCTTTGTAAGAGTGTGGACCTAATTTGGTGTGTTCATTGCTATATGTCCAGGTTATAAAATGTGCCTGGCACATAGTAATGGATAATTATTTGTTATGTGAATCCTACCTACTCAGGGACAATCACTGTGAATATCAAAGGACATATTTTTAATATAATTTTCTAGTTGAATATGGACATATAACTTTTTAAAATAAAAATATATGATCATATTCAGGTTGTTTTCTACTAGTTTTTTTAACCAAATTATATGGAAGTATCTTTTGTCTTTTCTGTAATATCTTTTTAGATGGCTACAGCATATTCCATGGTATGAATGTACCATAATTAACTTAAGCATCTTACTGGATACTGAGTTTTTTTCAGTATGCTTCTACCTTTAGCTCATTTTAAAAATGGAGGTGTTGAATTTTTCTTTAATTCTAAGTGTTCTTAATATATTAGGCTTTGGGAAATTTCTCCCAGTTAATTATTTAGGAAGGAATTGAAGGAGCTGGACAGATGGAGAAGAGGTTGGAAGGAGGAAGGGCACTCAAACCCAAAGGGGCATCTTAGCTTTTGCCTCTTTCTTTTTTTTTTTTTGAGACGGAGTTTCGCTCTTGTTACCCAGGCTGGAGTGCAATGGCGCGATCTCGGCTCACCGCAACCTCCGCCTCCTGGGTTCAAGCAATTCTCCTGCCTCAGCCTCCCGAGTAGCTGGGACTACAGGCACGTGCCACCATGCCCAGCTAATTTTTGTATTTTTAGTAGAGACGGGGTTTC
>PVKV010009244.1:0-26417 GCA_004027835.1 Alouatta palliata | reverse complement strand
TTTGCCTCTTTCTTGAGTTCCAGCTCCACATCACCGACTCTCACCTGCATATTTTCTAGTATCCTAAACTCTGCATGGCTAAAAATCCATCATTTTCTTTCCCAAGTGATGTCTTCCTGTTGGTATTTCTATTCATATTTACAGTATTGTTCTTTTCTCTACTTCTCAGACTGGAAACATCCTAGTCATGTTTCTCTGTCTCTCTTTTCCCCTTCCTCATTACTAGTTTGGAGTTTCAGCATCTCACACTTCAGCATTCTGCAATGAGTTCACTCTGTACTTTTAAACTCTTCCTACTCTTGTCTGTCTTGCACATTTCCAAAATTAAGCATTTGAAAGCATGACTCTAATTATGCCATGTCTCTGCTTACAGCTCCTTTAGCATTTCTCCATTCTTTAATAAATTATAGGGGCATTAGATGTCTTTTGCCACCGGAAATCACCCACTTTTCTCAGTTTATCACTAACTCTCTGGCATCATAGTCCAATCCATCTGGGTTATAACCTCTTCTTTGACCATAGCTTGTATTCTTCAATGCCTGTGGCTTCAAGTCATGTTGTTCATTGTTGTGGAAACTCTTGTGCTCCCATAGTTGCTTATAAAAACTCTTGTCGTCCTTCAAGGCTCCGATTGAATGTTGTTTCTCTTTAATCCTTCCCCAATCATGCAGTCCAGAAGTCCCTACTTCACACTTTTGTGATACTTGATTCTGTGTCTCTTATGCAGTTATTTTACTGACATACTATTTTTTTCCTGTATTTTATTTACTCTCAGAGATTACAATTTCTTGATGCCAGGGATTTTTGCCTTGTTTGTTTATCTTCTTATTACATTATCTAGCATCAGGGCTTACATATAGCAAATGCCCGGTAAACTTTGTTTAATAAATTAATGAAATAGGAACAGCTCAAAAATTGTATTATAACCTTCCATAAAAGAGATTAATGTCATTATCATAACCCCTGTAGACTAACAAAACTGGGTTTTGTTTCATTCTTTTATGTCTGGTTATTTGCAGATGAGACTGAACTAGGATAGCATTTTAAATTTGGAAAAGATTGCTTTTTGGATTTCTCTACCTTTGTACCTGTTTTCAGGTGAAGTCATACCTCGTTCTTTCCATCTTCCTGATTTCAAAATGAACTTACCAAATCTGGCTACTATTCTCTAGACAGTAGTTTGCAAACTTAACTGCTCACCAGAATCACTGGGGAACTTTTACAGTCCTGAAACTTAGGTCTTACTGAAGCCAGATAAGCCACATGAGCTAGATTTCTGTGGGTGAATTTCAGGCATCAGTATTTGTTTTTACAACTTGCTAGGGACCTCAGTATGCAGTCGAAGTTGTGAACTACCGCAATAATGACTTTGTTCTCAAACTTTTATGTGTATCAGAATCACCTGGGTAACATGATAAAACTAGAGAGGCCCAGCCCTAACCTGCTTCAGGGAGCCTGTTGTTTAATCTTTGATTAGCTCTCCAGGCTATTCCAAAACACACTGATGCTTGAGAACCACTGCTCTAGCTAAATGTTACCTCTCCCAGGTAAGATCATGCAGCCTAATTAAAATCCATGGGTTCATTCACAAGGTCCTGAAGGAACTGATGCTTATTGGTGGGAATTTCATAAAGCCTATTTGGGAATATGATTAAAATATGTTTATAGACATTGCTGTCTTTACAATAGTAGCTCCTGAATGTCAGATGGGTGTTTATTCACAGATTTACGTTATTGTCATCTTGGTTGTAAGCTGTAAATGTTTAGTGCGAATAAAGTAATTTACTTTTTGAAACATGATAACCTCTATTGTTTCCTCTGCCCTAGCCCCAAACCCAAAATAAACAGAGAGCATATGTGATGCATAATGTAAATCTCTGGAGCAAATCCAGGTACACTAGTCCAGTCTGTAGATGCGCAACTATCTCTGGAGTAAGTGAAATATAATCCTGTAATGTTAGATGCTATTTCTGTTAAGCTTAAGGTGGGATACTCCTGAGATAATTTGAGTTTCTTTTGTTCGTGGATAAAAATAGACTGAAAGGACTGTGCTTAACACTGGAAAAAGGATATATGTAGGCTCTTGGTGTGGGAAACTATACTTTGAGACTATTATTACCTGTATTAGCCCTCTGCATGCTTCCAAAGCTTAGAAAAAGCAAATGTTTTTCTTTTTTTAAAAAAAAAACCTGGACAGATACTGGAATATTGTTTTTCACATTGTTGATTACTGTTCATCTCCACTCGGATTAACCAGGCACATTGTATTTCTTCCCATCTTTGAAATATTTTCACAATGGATTAAATACTCTATAAAGTATCTTCTAGTTCCAAAAGTCTATGATCTGACATACTGGATTCTCAACTTGAAATTATCAAGCTTTTTCCTCCAGACCTGGTACTCTTAGCAGGCGCATCTCAGCATAGGATAGGCATGTCTGTGCTACCTTTGATTTTCATTTATTTTTCCAAATAGGCTTTGTGTTTTGAAAGGTTTCATAGCAACCAAGTACTCAGGCTATTATCACTGCAAATAAACTAACTTAAAGTAGGTATGTAGCTTGTAGCAATGTGTGTATGATATATATTGATTTTAGTTTATAAGCAAATCAAACATTTCAAACATTTTAAGCCTCTGTAAACATCTTAAAGGCTGTGAAAGGGAAATTGATATTGCTAATGCAATGAGATAGAGCTCTCTAATTGTATTTTGTTTTTACTTTATTTTCTGTTTGTGATTATTGCTCAGGAAAAATTGCATTTTTCTCTTTAGTGAATTGAAGAAAGGCTGCATTATCTTCTATTATAAGACATTATTCAACAGAAGGATGTCAGACATAGTAAGATATCTCCAAATTCATTTATAATAGAAAACGGAGGTTTTGGATGAGTGAAATATTTATTTTGTTTGGTAACAGAAATAATCTACGATTTGAAATATGTTTATAAATTTTTGCCTGTGTCATTGTTTTGTGTCACTCTTCCTTCTGATAATACTTTTCCTTCTGCTAATAGTTATTCTCCACTTCTTTAGGAAATGGAAGTGTTTTAGAAAACAATTTTGTGGGGTGTTAAGTATTATTGTTGGACAGCAGAGGGCACTACGGAGTAAACAGAAACTTTGCAGGGAAAGGGAGGGTGTTTTACAGATAGCTGGCGAGTGTCCTGGCTTCTGTTGATTGGTGCTTGTCTGTAATTATCAGATTACATGGCCCAAGTCTGTGTTTTGTGGAAAGAATCCACAAGTACATACAGAGAAGGAGAAAACAGACAAATAATAAAGATGGCATTTTCCATGTCCTTCAAATTACAACTGAATTTTTAAAATAATCTATTTCTTGATACTAGTCCTCTTTCAGAAGATTCACATACCATAATATTCACCCTTTTAAACTGTATAGTTATTGGGTTGTAGTATTTTCTCAAGGTTGTGCAATCATCACTATCTAATTACAGGATATTTTATCGAGAAAATAAACCTTTAAAAAAATTTTCTTTTTTTTTAAATTGAGACAGAGTCTTGCTCTGTTACCAAAGCTGGAATGCAGTGGCATGATCTTGGCTCACTGCAACTTCTACCTCCCAGGTTCTTCTGTCTCAGCCTCCCAAGTAGCTGGGACTAAAAGGGCACACCACCACGCTGGCTAATTTTTGTATTTTTAGTAGAGACAGGATTCACCATATTGATTGGGCTGGTCTCGAACTCCTGACCTCAGGTTACTTTGATTTCTGCTTCTCCTTAGCCTGTGGCAAGCAAAATCGACTTTCTGTCCTTATGATTTGCCTGTTCTGAACAGTTCACAGAGATGGAATCCTACAATATGTGGCTTTTTGTGTCTGACTCCTTTCAGCATAATATTTTCAAGTTTCAGTCATGTTGTAGCGCACATCAATACTTCATTTTGTAAAATGACTGAGCAATATCCTATTATATGAGTATACCGTATTTTATTTATCCATTCATCAATGATGGATATTTCACTTTTTTCCACCTTTCGACTATTGTGAATAATGCCACTAGAAACATCTGTGTATAATTTTTTGTGTGCACATGTGTTTTCATTTCTCTCGGTGTATACCTAAGAGTCAAATTGCTGGGTTCTACAGGAAGTCTATGTTTAACTTCAGAGTAACTGCCAAACTGTTTCTCACAGCAACTGCACACCATTTTGCATTCCCACCCACAATGCATGAGGGTTCAGATTTTTCGACATCTGTGCCAACACTTGTTATTGTCTGCCTTTTTGATTATAGTCATTCTAGTGGGTGTGAAGTGACATTATATTTTCTTTTTTTCTTTTTCATTAATGCCAACAAACTGATGAAGTGGCATTTCAATGTGACTTTGACTTGCATTTCCAAGAAATAAGTTCCTTTAAACTTTTAGGATTCTGGCATTTATTTGAAAACTACAATCTACCTGGCTACATTGATCTAAACACACCATCTTTCTGTCCTCTGTGTAGTTAGTTTGGCTATAATGGAATGAATTTTTACAGTGTTTACCCCTCTTTTTTCTTTTCTTCTTTTATTTCTGATGACCAGATGCTGACAAAGCTGCTTTCCTCATGGGCATTAACTCCTCTGAGTTGATAAAGGGCTTGATCCATCCTAGAATCAAAGTTGGTAATGAATATGTTACCAGAAGTCAAACTATAGAACAGGTAAGGTGATATTTAAAGAGCATTATTATTCTATGATCTTCCAGTAATTGTATATATATTGTACTTGTATATTTTTCAATATGAAGGGTGTTTGAAATAATAGAAGCTTCTATTAAAAAAAAAAAAAAGCTACTGGGGTGAGTATTCCAAATGTGTTTACTTGTGATGCACAGCACAGTAAATGCCCTTGTCTGAAACACACATTTTGAAAGTGTTCCCTTAGGTAGCAAATATCTTTACGGATGAAGGCAAACCCTTCACTTGTTGTGATCAACATCTTTGTCATCCAGTGAGGAAGCTTTCAAAGCTGTTCATTCCTAACATGGATAAAATGGCATATTGGCATGCCTCATGTATTTGGCATATTGATTCCTTTGGCATGAAAGACACATGCAACATGTTGGTTAAGAAATAATTTTAGGACATATGCTAAAAACCAATATTTGAAGGAAGGTGGGTATTAAAAACAGAAATGAGAGGTGGAAGGTCATGTAGGTTTTGTTTAGCATCTGGGAGAATGTTATAGTGGAGAAGGCCATAATGATAGAATAACAGATTCTCTGAGGCTTTGCCTTAATGCAGTAAATATTCCCAGGGCCACTAGATAATGAGACCATCTAAGTATGCTAGTATGTTTCAAAAATAATAATTTTTGAAATATCTGTAATGTGTAAGGGTCAATATGAGATAAGCCGGGCTGCAGTAATGCATTCACACTAAAATCTCAGTGACAGCAAAATATTTTTTACATCAAGTCCAATACAGAGTATATAGCCTTCTCCATTTTGTAGTTTTATGTAGTTCTTTTGTAGTTCTGTGTAGTTCTATGCCATCTGCGACACATGGCCCCCAAAGTGACTGCACAAGGAGAAAAAATAATTTGCAGAGAAAGTACAGCCACCTTTAACTGCTTGGGCTAGAAGTAATATCACTTTCATTAACATTCCATTGGTAAGAATTAGTCAAATAATACCCTTAGCTGTGAAAGGGGGCTGAGAAATATAGCCTTTCTGGAAAGAGCAAATCGTATCATATATAGTATGGATAAAGCACTCACAGGTATTATTGCCTTCTATTCTTATAGTAATACTCACAGCTAATTAGGGCAGAAATGCGGACTTTATGTTTTTTTCTAGTTGAGGAAACTGAGGCTAAGGGAATGTTAACTAACATTCCAAAGGATATATAGCTAGTACTCAGTTGATACTGATTGTCTTATTCAGCATATGCCCTAACTTTAAAAGACAGACAAATGTACAAATTCATGATTTAAGACAGTCATCTTATATATGATGACTAGATGTGTTTCCCTTAGTATATTAAGGTAACTGATATGTCTATGTTATTTAAAACACTTAAGTGACTAATCAAAATCAATTTATTAATTTAGCTTACTCTGTAAATGGATAATTCTATCTCTACTATAGTACTAACTATACTATATTGAAGTAATCTGTTTACATTCTTGTCTTCTAACTTCTTTGAGGCATGGGCTATATCTACTTCATCTTAGTACCCCAAGCATCTAAAACAATGCCCTGTAAGCAGTAAGCGCTCCACACATGTTAAGATAGACTACATTGAGCTAAACTTGAATCATGATCAGCAGGACACATAATTGAGCTATTTCTCGGCAATGGGGTTAGAGTTGTTCAGCAGTTTCATGCCTTCTTAGACATTCACCACAACATGCATGCATGACATGCTATGATTTTAGAACTGGGTTTTCCTCTGTATAAAACTAATGAGGCCGAATAGCAGAAGAGCAGATTTTGAATGTTTCTAAGATAAATGATCAACGTTTGAGGTATAGATGTACTGATAACCCTGATTTGATCATTACCACATTGTATACATGGGTCAAAATATACTATACCTCATAAATATATATAATTATTTGTCAATTAAAATAATAATAAAAGCAAAAATATATGTAGTAAAACTAATGAACCCAGAAGAGGGCTGAGATCAAGGCTTTGGCTCTCTAATATTGTGTTCTGAGGGACTAAGAACACAGTATTCTGGTAAGGACTCCAGCCTTTACTATAATAGGACCAGTGAAACAAGCTAATCGATTATTATTGAACATTAAAATTAAAAAATCCTCCTCTTTGTCTCTCTCCTGGAGACACAGTGAGAAAGCACACTCTAAGCCTTTTTTTTTTTCCTTGGGAATTTTACTGATTTCGTGGAGACAATTGCCACTGCTAAAAATAGAGACATGTATGCTCTGTTGATGACAATTGCAAAAGATGGGACAAATTTTTGCAGTGTTAACATTCTCTGCAAAATTTAGTTCCAGTTATAATGCTACCTAACTCTGATACCGTGCTTAATTATCTTGATCTCTCTGAGCCCCCCCAGGGAAGTGGTTGAAGAGCTTTGTTTCTCCATGGTAATTGGTATTTACAATGGGACAATTCTTTACGGATTAGAGTGTCCTGCACATTGTAGATTTTTGGGATTCCTGGCCCCCAGATAACTAATGCCAGTTGCATTCTTAGTCATGGTGACAACCAGAAAATGCCACTTGCATCTCCAAATGCTTTCCTCCTTTGGGGAGATATCATCCCAAGGTGAAAACCACTATATATGACTAATGACTATCAAGAACTAAGGGTCTTCAGGTCTAGTATTTTATGATTCCATGATATTTCTAACTATTTCAACTAGAAATAAGTGACTTTATGATTAATAATAACCAAACGATAATAATAATATCCACTGAGTGTAACTATAGGTGAAATGCTAAGTGCTTTGTATGGATTATCTCATTTAATCTAATAAGCCCGTGAAGTAGATCTTACTATTTCCATTTACAGCTAAAGATAATGACCCTTAGAAAGATTAACCACTCAAGGTGACACATCTAGTAAGTAAATACTGGGGTAAGGATGAGGAAGTGATAAAAGCAGAAAAGGAGTGGAAAAGGGAGGATTAACACTGATTGGATACTAAGCGTCAAATGTGCTCTATCAGTTCACAACCTCTGTCTCACTGGATATCTCACAACAACCCTGAACTATGCATATTTCATTATTCTTATTTTACAGATGAGAAAGGCAGGGATCAATATAGTTAAAAATTTTGGCTAGGCACAGTGGCTCATGCCTGTAATCTCAGCACTTTGGGAGGTCGAGGCAGGTGGATCACCTGAGGTCAGAAGTTCGACACCAGCCTGAGCAACATGATGAAACCTCATTTCTACTAAAAATACCAAAAATTAGCCAGGCGTAGTGGCGTGTGCCTGTAATCCCAGCTACTTAGGAGGCTGAGGCAGGAGAATCACTTGAACCTGGAAGGTAGAGGTGCAGTGAGCCAGGATCACAACATCGTATTCCAGCCTGGAGTGCAACAGAGCAACACTCTGTCTCAAAAAAAAAAAAAAAAAAATTAACTATTTGACTTTTTTTTTTCTGTTGTTGTTTTCTATCATGCATTATTGCCCCCAGTTACCAAAGTCTTCTGTGAGGTTATTTTAAAAAGAGCTAAGAAATGGATCCATTTAACAAAACCTGAAAAGTGAAAGTATAGATTTAGCCACCTTATTCCCTCTTCATTGGACGGAAAATGATGAAAATGGCTAATTAGTGAGTAACATATTGATCTGTTTCATCAATTAATTCCACAGACCTTTACCATCCATTTCTCCTTCTGCTTACATCTCCAGGCTTTCTTCATGTGTTTCCCCACCACTTGCCACACCTGACCTAACAGTGTCTCTCCCACTCCCACTTGTCAAGTATTTAGGGAATTAAAAGGGGGTGAGCAAGTTAGTCATGTTCTTTTTAAAGTTTCAAAGTGACTGCTGTAGACAGAGTGATTTCTTTGGTGTTAAAGAGGATAAAAATCATTCTTGATGCTTTATTTGTACGTGTGTGCTCTTGATGCTGATAATAAAAACTGTGATGCCATCCGGCTTATGGATTACTGTGGAAATGACTCAAGATAACTGATCAAGGAGTGGGTGACTCATAACTAAATCACCACCAGACACCAACTGGCTCCTGCTGCGTGCTCTCTCCTGGGCAGAAGGATGGATGTGATAGGCCTATTTTAAATGTTAAGTGGTTGGAGCACGTTCTGTTTCCAGGTTTGGAGAATGGCCAGCTAAAATTCTCTCCTCCTTGGAGTATGTCAGAAACCTGCTACTACAGCAGCGCTTTAGAGTTATGGAAGCAGGATCTGCAATCGTATAGCATCATCCAGGCACAAAGGTTGGAGCTCTCCCCAGTAGGTTACTTTAGAACTTTTGCCACACCCCTCCAGGGAAAAAAAAGGCAGCCTCAGTTTTACAGTAGGAGAATCTGAGTCAGAGTGATGCACCAAATGGCTGTTCTCTGTCCAGGTTGTTGAAAGCAACACTGGGAACTAATATAATAAAGATTTGGAAGCCAAGGCTAGGAAGACCCTTCAAGAGTGTTTTTCAGGTGAAGATGCTGCTTTCCAGAAAGGTTAGGTCACTTGCCAAAGGTTACACAACTCATTAGCATCTACAGCAGTGGCAGAACAAAGGTTAGGGATTATAAATTGCTAGTGTACTATACCACTAGTTTTCAAACTATTATGCATGGTATTGAAAATATTTTGAAACTTGTTAAAATGGTAAGGAAGACTTTATTCAGGACTGCTGTAATATATATATTGCAACAGGGGAGAGATATTGTGCTCAGCTGCAAATACAACCAGGATAAGTGGGGATTTATAGCACAAGACCAGAGGGAGGGGATACGTGGTTGGAAAATTACTAACAGCAGCGGGTAGGAGAATTTTTTTTAAACTGACCTGACAGGATTCTTGCTAAGGTACGCCAAGAACATACACATCAAAGGTGAGGGATAAGGAACTTAACGGAGATGAAGGATGAGGAGATTTCAATGGAGAAATTTAGCAGACTTCTTCCTGCCCCTGGGCTAGTCAGGCTAAAGGCAGGTGGGAGGAGCCTCACTAAAGTTTGGTCGAGGAGAGAGTCTTTGTCAATAGGAAATGTGGGGGATTCTGTTAGTTGACAGATTCCGATTCAGTAGGTGTGGGACTGGGCCTGAGAGTTTGCATTACTAATAAACTTCCAGGCAATGCTGCTGCTGGTCTTAGGATCATGCTTTGAATAGCAAGGCTTTGGAATACATCACCACACCATACCCTGGAATAGTTAGTTCTTTAGTAATAGGAACCTGATTCCTCTCATCTGTATTTTCATAAGGTGGCACCAGGCTAGCTTACTCCTTTCTCCTACCCATCTCCTTTTCCCTCCTTCTCTCCTTTTTTCCTCTCTTTTCCTTCCCTTTTTCCCTCCCTCCCTCCCTTCCTCCTTTCCTTCCTCCTCTCTCTCCCTCCCTTCCTTCCATCTTCTTTTTCTTTCTTTCTTTTCTTTCTTTCTCTCTCTTTCTCTCTCCCTCCCTCCCTTTCTTTCTTTCCGTCTTTCTTTTCTTTCTCTCTCCCTCCCTCTTTCTTTCTTCCTTTCTTTCTTTCCTTCTTTCTTTCTCTCTCTCTCCCTCCTTCCCTCCTTCCTTCTCCCTTTCTTTCTTTCCCTCTCTCTTTCTCTTTCTCTCCCTCCCTCCCTTTCTTTCTTTCTTTCTCTCTCTCTCCCTTCCTCCTGCCTTCCCTCCTTCCTTCCTTCCTTTCTTTCTCTCTCCCTCCCTCCCTCCCTCCTTCCTTCCTTCTTTCCTTCCTTCCTCTCTTTCTCTTTCTTTTTTCTTTCTTTCTCTCTCTCCCTCCTTCTTTCCCTCCCTCCCTCTCTCCTTCCTTGCTTCCTTCCTTTCTTCCTTCCCTCTTTCCTTCCTTCCTTCCTTTTCTCATTGTATTCAGCAGAATGCTAGAACCACAGAAGTTCAATAAAGATACCCCAATTTGACCAGAAGGCAGTTACTGATAGAATGCCCAGGATTAAAATGAACACTCCTGTCAGATCAAGGAGTATTTTCAATGTGATTTCTAGGTAACCTGTGCTGTGGGTGCCCTGTCCAAGTCAATGTATGAAAGGATGTTTAAGTGGCTGGTGGCACGGATCAACAGAGCCCTCGATGCCCAGCTGTCGAGGCAGTTCTTCATTGGCATTCTTGACATCACTGGTTTTGAAATCCTTGAGGTAAGTGTATCTGGTAAGAAGGAAGTCAGTGCATATGTATAAGAAGATGAGAAAATGTCACTTGAAGATGGGAAAATATAATCAAAGCATGAGAACAATTCTGTGCAAACCTTAAGGGCTATCCTGGTTGGAAAAAAGCTATAAATATTATTAATAATAATTATTGTTATAATTAATGATAGTATTTATTGATTTCTTAATTCTGGCCTACATAAAGGCAAATAGAGGTAAAGGAATTAATTATGATTTCAAATTTTAGTACCATTAAGTGCTATGTTATTGTGGTAATCTTTAGAAAATTGCATGTAATGATATTACAATACAAAATTACAATTAATTGAGTTAATTGAGCATTTCTTACTTGTTGAGTCTACTTGCCATCATATAATAATGGTAATGATTTTTTGTTTACTCGACATTCTTGAAAGTGGACCTCAATTTTATTTTTATCTCTTCTTTTCACCTATTCATATCCTTGAAGTATAATAGCCTTGAACAACTTTGCATTAATTTTACCAATGAAAAATTACAACAGTTCTTCAACCGGCACATGTTTGTTCTGGAGCAAGAGGAATATAGGAAAGAAGGCATTGAATGGGTATCTATTGACTTTGGTCTGGATTTGCAAGCTTGCATAGATCTCGTTGAGAAGGTAATATATGTTTTCTCCTTGTCCATTTTCATTTCGGGAGAATTGTCCCTGCCTGCTGCGTTGATCCATGTCAGGACTCATGCTCTGTCAGGGGATGGGAAATGGGGGCGGAAAGCCCTGCACATTTTATCTTAATGGTGTTTGTGTGCATGACCCGTGGCATCCGAATGAAACTCTCTGGTCAGTTGCCCCACTCCATCATCTCTAACGTAGGCTTTCACTGTACATTTGCTGCTAATGCATGGCCTCCACTGATAATGTGCGAGGAAACTTGTCGAGATTAAAAATGGTCATGCTCTTGACTGGAAAAACACAGAGCTGAAAATATGAGGACTGTAGGGCCTGACTGATTAACATAAGGTGAATGAGTAGACCCAGAGCAGCTTAACGAAATTTGGCAAATTAGCATGCAAACAAACAACTGCCATCAATCCTCAAGGCCACTACCTTGCAGGATGTAGTTTGTTCATTTAATTGGACAAGTACCAGTTAGTTAAAGTAATTTATGATAATCCTTCATGGCTTATTAGCAAATTAGCTGCAGTGTACGGTTTCTGAATTTGGTGATGTCCCAATACTCTGAAATCTTTCTGCTTGTTCTGGGAAAGATGAGTGGGGTTTGCTGGGGAATTCTGTATGATTCTTTCTGTGGCTTTCTCCACCGGAGCAAGCATGGCAGCATGTGAGTAGTTGCAGGCCCCTTGTGCCTCGCTGTAAGCATGGATTGTGGTGAGTCTTGAAGATGGATCTGGGCAGTCTGAAGCCTTTAATTTGCTAAAAACTCTAGCTATGCTGTCACATTTGATTCTCAACAATCCTGCTAGGAAGGAGCTACAGCGACTGACCTCTCCATGTCCTTTGCGAGCCTCATGTATTATCAATCTGTGTCCTATCAATTTCATTTATTAGGCTTTAGATCTTCTTGAAAATAACTGTTATTTCCAACAGGGAGTGGATACACCATTGATTTTCTTTATTTTTTAACCAGTGAAATTCCTGGAGGAAAAACAGACTGATTAAAAAATAATAATAATGAATCAACCATGAGCTGATTACAAATAGTAATAAAGATGAGCCAACTGTGATCTGGTAAATGTATTCTGGCCTTACAAAGGTGTAGTTTTCTGATTAGAAATGAAACAAAAGAACTGGAGGTCCTCAGAGGGACAGATTTAGCTTCTGGCAATTGTCACCTATAATATATACTCACTTTGATTATGACAAGATGCTGTTTGTAGACAGGAAGGTGGGACATAGACATTGTTCAGATCCTGACAAGTTCTGTGAATGTTACTGATTTTCAGTTGAGCTGAAGTCTGTTGCCTCATTTATGCCAGTCTTGGTTATTCCAAATCACACACTGGCATCACAGATGTAATTTCCTGTTGTATTTTCTACTGATATGATAAGATGAGAAAAAAATTACTGACCAGATGATAAAAGGGAAAGCTAAGTCTTTGGTTTTCTATGAACAATTTTAACAGGATCCAGGTCAGGCAAATGAGAATAACAAAGCCTTCCTTGAAAAGATTCTAAATTTTGAAAAGACCCATTATGTTGGTTGGGGGCTATCTGAAGAAGATTTGTAGCAGATATTAATGATCAAACTCACTCCTTGAAATAAAATAAATCATGGGTTGTTTTTAAAATTCAAAAGAACTAAAACACATCAACGTGTATAAAATGTCATATAGCAGGCTTTTCTATATACATATAAGAAAAAAGGATTTTCATAAATAAAAGTTTCATAGTTGTAAGTTTATTTTAAAAAGTTTATATCAGCTGGGCTCAGTGGCTTATTCCTGTAATCCCAGAACTTTGGAATGCCAAGGTGAGCAAATGACTTGAGGTCAGGAGTTTGAGACCAGCCTGGCCAACATGGTCACACCCTGTCTCTATTCAAAATACAACAATTAGCTGGACTGGTGGTTCAATCCTAGCTACTAGGGAGGCTGGGGCAGGAAAATAGCTTGAACCTGGGAGATGGAGATTGCAGTGAGCAGAGATCATGCCACTGCACTCCAGCCTGGATGACAGAGTGAGATTCCATCTCAAAAAAAAAAAAAAGTTTATATAAACTAAAACAAAAAATGTATTCTAATACAAACTTTAATTGTTAATTTGGTCTTTGAGTTTATACTGACCGCCTTTCACATTTATGCTGTGAACAAATCTGTTATAGAATTAGCTCATACTTATTTCATTACTTGAAATATTCTAGTTTGTTTAGAACTTGGGCATCAAAAATCTACATACTAAAGTATTAATATATGACTACACATTTATCATTATACGTAACACATTGGTAAAGAGATTTTCCCTATTATTTCTTAATAAATGCTTTGCAAATTGTACATTTAAAAACTTATTATTCATTTGGTGTAAACACCCTGGAAGGCAACTTACTTATTCCAGTGATTTAGCTCTTTGGAAAATTTCTCCGAAGATTGGGTAGATTTTAGAATTTTACCAGCCTCAAGAGAAAATCTGCTTCGATACTTTTCATTCATTGGTTTTTGAGTCCAAACTACCCTACCTAGTTTGATCACATTATTTGCTTTATTGGCCTGATTTGACCTGAATAATTTTTATTGTTTCTAAATAATGATATACCATCAGACAACAGGAATTTTTCATGCATCAGTAGTCAATAGTATCAGATATCCCAAAGAAAGTGCTAAAATGTTTTAAATCCTAGCAACATCTTGGCATTATGTAAGTGTGATCACTTCCCTAGAGGAGCTTTTCAGATGTGTTAATTCTTGTGTTTTTAATATAAAATAAATCACATTAGTATCTAGTTGTATCTTATATGCACATGAATATTTTCTTTAAACACATAACTCCATGCTTTTTTGGTTGGAAACTCTTAAATATTTTGTTTGATAATTGATCACAGCAAAGCAGTCAAGTTCCCAGAACTCAAACCTGTATGTCTCAGGGTTCACCTGTCAATTAATTACTTGGCAGAAATGTGCTGAGGGCCTACACTTCAGTTACCTCAGAACCTACTATGATAAGGGTTATGAAGTGCAAACCCCAGAAGGCATCATCCTGGCACTCCAGGAACTTCTAGTGTTATTGGAAATAGCCTTAAAACAAAGCCTTTTGTTTTTTTTATTAAACCACCAAGTTAATCTGTTTTGCAACTATTTGTTGTAGGGAACTAGCCCCACATCATACCCATGGGTACCCCAAGTTAGGTGGCGACAAAAGAATGAGAAAAAGACATATTAAGAGAGAAAGTGGGATCAGGGGGCCATCACTCATTACTGGAGGAGACAGTGATCATCCACACTATTTATTGGTTACAGTCACTTTGATCCATAGGGTAGGTGTGGAGTGATGGTGGGGAGAGGGTGATGTGATGGTGGAGTGAATCGATGAGCCAGAACTGGTGGGTCATTCTAAAGATTGATAACAGTGGTGGTTTGGGAGTTTCACAAAACAAGAACATGTGGTTATCTTTATTATCTATGTGCAGCTGGTGGAACTTGGGCCTTACAAGGAACCTAAAAGTCTGGCTATGTCATAGTGCTACAAAGGGGTTCTATGTCCTTTGGCACAATGTTTATGGTAACAGAGCCTAGGTCACCCTGCACCGGAACATGAGGCATGGAGAAGTTTGCCTCCCGAGAGGCCTCCTGCAGTTTGCTGCGTTTTGTTCTTCCCAGTTTATATGTTATTCATAACCAATTTATGTAGGCACTCTGTAAGTCCTTTCTCCTTTGCTGCTTCCCCAACATTTGTTTTGATTTCTTCCTCTTCACCCCATTGCTGAGAGAGAGAATCCCACCCAAGGTTTATGGCAAAGGCTGAACATATGACATCCAACACTAGACAGATGAGACCAGCATTTTATTGGTCACATATGCTCACAGCCTGCAGTGGAAATACCCTGAACCATGAAGGGCCACAAGAGGGTTGTGCTGAGAATAGAGTAAACAAGCAGGGACTGTGGGAGGTAGACTTTGTCATAATTACAGGTGACGTGACAGTAGGATCCTACAGGAGGATATGATAGGCTTGTTTGAATAATTTCATGGGCTGATAGAGAAATTAAACCCATTACCCAGGGATAAGCAGGCACTATGTCTGGTCCCTGCCATAAGGAGGGTGTTTGGCTAAGGGACCTAACATGGGAGCACAATAGAAAGGGAACCTTTGAGCGCCTCCTGGTTTTTCCCATGTCAAGATACACATAATGTTGGGCCTTAATTTTAGGCCTTCTACCACACTACTGTATGTAACACTCTACATAAATGCTGTAGAAAATGTAAGCATTTCTTATAAATAGCTTTTGCCTTCAGGAAATTTGTAGTCAAGTAAAGGATTTGTAAGTCTAATAAATGTAAAAATACATTTAAAAAATTATGTGCAGTATAAATGCAATAAAATTTTCCTACACACCACGTTCTCTCCATCAACGAGTTGGCACCCAGTTCTAAATTCAATGCATATTTAGTTTCTAATGACTTCTCATAAGCTCCAACACCAGCAGCACTCTAGACCAAGGGTCAGCAAACGGATTTTGTGGACCCAATCTAGCTGCAGCCTGTCTATGTAAATCAAGTTTTATGGGAGCATGGCCACACTCATTTTGTTTACACATTGTTGCATGCTGCTTCCAGTGCTTCAATGACTAAATTGATGGCAAAGGTGTGACAGAGACTGTATGATTCTTTAGAGAAAAAGTGTGCTAAAGGAGGTAATGAGATTTGCAGTAACATATTGTGATTGTTCTTTGAGATGGAGCCTCTCTCTGTTGCCAAGGCTGGAGTGCAGTGGCACAATCTTGGCTCACTGCAACTTCCATCTCCTGGGTTCAAGCAATGCTCCTGCATCAGCCTCACAAGTAACAGAGATTACAGGAGTGCACCACCATTCCTGGCTAATATTTGTATTTTTAGTAGAGACAGGGTTTCACCATGTTAGCCAGGCTGGTCTCAAACTCCTGACCTCAGGTGATCCACCTGCCTCAGCCTCCCAAAATGCTGGGATTACAGGTGTGAGCCACGTCACCCAACCTACTTGCTTTTTAAAACCCTTTACAAATGTAAAAGCCATTCTTAGTTCACTGGCTTTCCAATACAGACTGAAGGCAGGACTGAGCCCATGAGCCCTACTTTCTAAACCAGTGATCCTCTTTAAGCATAAATCAAATCACAGCGATTCATTTAAAAAGTCTCCAAAGGCTTCCTATTACACTTAAAATAAAAGCCACATGTCTTACTGCAGCCTGTAAGGCCTTTGAGATCCAGCTGTTACTTACCTCTTTGACATTATTTATTACCATGTGCTCCATCAAGCTAGCTTTGCTCTGCTCACGCTGACCTCTGGTAGGACCTCAGACTTGCTGAGTAGGCTCTGGCCTCAGGGCCTTTGCATTCTTCATTTTTCTGCCTGGACTATTGTACACAGATCTTCTCAGGTTGTTGTTCTCATTCAGGAGAGGTGTCTTACCCAATGACTCTATCTGAAAGAGCTGCCTTCCTTGCCTCCTGTCATTCTCTATTTCTTTACTTTGAATGTTTTCTTCAGAGCACTTCTATGAAACTAAGTCATTTGTTTTTTGTAGTTATTTCTTTGTTTACTTTCCTATTGTCTGCCACTCCGTTAGAATGCATGCACCCTGAGGACAGGCACTCAGTATATGTGGCTCACAGTGGCATCAATCACTAGCGGCTGCTTGTGTCAGTATTAAGTAGCAGATATTTAATTAATATTAGTTGAATGGATGATGACTAGTTCTATGCAGTGAATATTCTTCCCTTTGTCAGTTGATTAGGTTCCTGGGAAAGAATTTATACTGACCCTCTACTGAAAGTGCAGATTTTTTTTTTTTTTAATCTGCTACTCTTATGCCTCTTCAACAGCCAATGGGCATCCTTTCCATCCTTGAAGAAGAGTGTATGTTTTCTAAGGCTACAGACCTGACTTTCAAGACCAAACTCTTCGACAACCATTTTGGAAAGTCGGTTCATCTCCAGAAGCCCAAGCCTGATAAGAAGAAATGTGAAGCTCATTTTGAACTTGTCCATTACGCAGGCGTGGTGAGTTACCTCTGGACCCCCAGGCTTAAGTTTTCCTGATTTTGTTTCAAGTGCACTCAGCCAAAGTCCTTAGATAATATTTAAGTAATATTTAGATTAAATGAAGAGAAGAACAAAATACATCTTAGTTTCACAACAAAAAAGGTAGTGTAGCCTTTTAGCACTCAGGAAATGAAATGGCCAACTACAATAGCATTCCATGTGCACAGAAGTCAGAAATCTCCAAATGGACTCTGTCACCTCTACTCAAAGCAACGCTCAACTCAAAGCTTCAGAAAGGGATGGAGACAATCGAAGTCATGGTTCCCCCCATTTGTCCTTCCTTTTAACTTAACATTGTGTGAATGAGTGATTTCAATTGATCTTTTTATTGAAGATTTTTTTTTATTCTCCCATAAAGAAATAGTCAATGTGAATAATGTTCTCCAAACTGTGGCCAAAAAAAATTTATGATGATGCTCGCTGCCTCTCCTCATTTCCTCACCAGTGTATATGCCCCTGTTTCTGCATTTCTACTTTCGGCAGATGATTCTAGGTAGAACAAAAAGAGAACTGATAAAGGATAAAATAATATTTCAGCCTAAAAATGACCTGCCAGCTGTACACAGCTATGTTTACAGTTCTCTTCTTTGATATCCTGGCATATTAATTATAATGATATATACAGTAAAATAGCATTATAATTGCTTGCTTTTTTTGGAGTGTTCACTGTGTGTCAGAGACAGCTATTTCATCATTCTTGCCTTTGAAGGACCGTGGTGTGAGATACCATTCAATCTTTCCTTCTTCTCTATTGCTCTCTCTCCCCCTTCTTTTCCCTCCTTCTTTCTTCTACTTCTTCCCCTCTCTCTCTCCCTTCTCCCTTTCCTGTCTGTTCCTTTCTATTGACAATGTTAATGGTAAGAATCTTGAGAATCTTTCTGGACTGCACAATGGACTTTTGGAGTATTATTCAGTACTGTTACATTAAACTGTTTTAAAGGGAAAGGACCCACACAATTTGTAATTTTTTTCAAAGTAATACACAGGCTGGACATGGTGGCTCCCTGTAATCCCAGCACTTTGGGAGGCTGAGGTTGGTGGATTGCTTGAGTCCTAGGAGTTTGAGACCAAACTGAGCAACATGTTGAAACTCTATCTACACACACACACAATAAATAAAAATAAAAAAAAAAAAATTAGCCAGGCATGGCAGCATGTGCCTATAGTCCCAGCTACTCTGGAGGCTGAGGTGGAACAATGAACTGAGACCAAGAGGTTGAGGCTACAGTGAGCTGTGACCGTGCCACTGCATTCCAGCCTAGATAACAGAAAAAGACCCTGTCTCAAAAAAAAGAAAAAAAGAAAAAAAAAAAGAAATAAAAGAAAAGTAATGCATGGTCTTCTATATTAACTTACGCAATTTTTTTCTTTTTGTCACCCGAAATGCATGCCTTTCCAAAGGTACCTTATAATATCAGTGGTTGGCTTGAAAAGAACAAAGATCTCCTTAATGAAACAGTGGTAGCTGTATTTCAGAAGTCTTCCAACAGAATCCTGGCAAGGCTTTTTGAAAATTACATGAGTACTGACACTGGTGAGTCATACAACCTTCCTTGATTTTTTCAGCCTCAGAATGGAACCCATGGCTGCCTCAGCTTTTTCAAAAATTCTTGCTTCTTTCCTGTGATATGCTTCTGTTCCCTGTGGTCTGGGTCATCCCCTCTTATTAGTCTTTTTCTCCTTGGACTGGGGGTTCTTCAGGGAGATGGTACTAGTGCTCTAAGATAGATTCAAGAAGTCTGTTCCTGGCCTGCTTTTGTCTTCTCCTTCACCTAACTGTAAAGGGAAAACAAAAAACGTGTTTTCATGAATAATTTGGGGGCAATATCTATCTATCTAGCTAGCTAGTTAGCTATATATACATATATATATATATATAGACTGAGGTATCTTGGAATATTTTCTTTCACAGCACTCTGTGCACTTAGGGTTATTATAAGCTTCACGAGGGCAGGGATTATGTCTGACTTGTTCAACTGTAGCCTCTAGCATGCAGCAAATAACTGTTTAGCAGGCATTCTATTCTGACAACTAATCTTGTTTAGTAGTTTGTAATTTACAAAGTACTTTTAGATACATTATCTTAGTCAATTCTTACTATGACACTTTAAGATATGTACAGAGTGTCCTATTTTTCTACCTAGCCTTTGCCATATAGTAGATTTGTAAAATCTATACAGGAACAAGGATAGAGAAGTTAAGTAGCATCCCTGATTTTACAAATCTACTATATGGCAAAAGCTAGGTAGAAAGAAGGACTTCTGTTTTCTAATTCAGTGCCTATTCCACTCACTGTCTCCCAGGAATAAACAAAACAGAAACTTCTGCACCATCATATGATGGATTTGAAGATACTGAGCCAAAGTTGCTAACACCAGCCTCACTGAACTAAATGCTGACTACATACAGAGGGAAGCTCTCCACTGCTTATAGCAAAAGTCACAGATTGACAGCCTTTGAGCAGAAACTGGCCTTCAAACACATTTTGTTTGACCCATACCAGTTAAAAAATCAGATTTCACATGCACATTTGAGTTTCCGTTTTCTTTTGAAAAAATGGAAATTCTGGGGAAATAGATAGTCTAGCCAGCCTGGGTTCTGATTTCCCCATGGTAACAGTGTGGCAGAGTACACCAACTGTTCTTTAAATGGGGTGTGTACTCTCACTTTCGATAATACTTACCCTGCTGTTATCTTACACCCAGCTGCATGTTAACTCTCGGCCCTTATCAGGCTGATTGGTTCTTCCGACTGACATAGGGAATGGAGAGAGAATTTAGCACTCCCTGGCTTCATCAGCACATGATGACATAATTCTGGAACATGCCTGAAATCCTCTGGGCCTGCCTCAAGAAGAGATGGAAGCTATTGTGTCTGGACCTGGCTAATCTTCAGGCAGTACATTTGCCTGATTCTAATAGCTGCTAAAGTACCCCTGAGAAGTCTGTTTGATAGTATCCACATAAGCTTATGACTCCCAGTTGAGTAATTCTCTGACCATAAGAGATCAGAGAATGGTTTGGGCAGAGAATTAGAGGAGAAATCGTCTTCTAACTCTTCAGGGTGTGTTCTGTGTTCTTTGGAACTACAAGACAAGAATTGTTCAGAAAGGCCTTTTTTCTTGTAATTCTTTAAGCACTCTCTGAAAATACTTGCCTCCACATTTCTGACGAATCCAAACATTAAATTGCTTGTAATAACTATACTTTCTCCAGGGGAATCCAAATAATTTAAACCAGGGTTATAATTCTTTGTAAAATATTAATGAAAGATGGTGTTATTCCCTTTTCATGGATGAAGAAATCAAAGTACAAAGAAGTCAAGTGTTTCACTTAGAGACTTGGGGTGTTTCAAAAGAACATTAGTCATTAAACTTCATGACATCTGCCACCGCACAGTTGCTACTCAGGCACAGAGAATATTTTATTAGTTTTCCATATTGACAGCTAGCGCGTTCTCTCCCCTTGCCTATGGATTTTGTTGCTGCTGTGTTGCACATCTTAGTGAGTTAGCGCTATTCAAATGTTTGTAAAGCTGGTTGGCTTAGAACAGGTTTTTTTTGCTTTAAGAAAATTGAAATAGATTTTTTTTTAATAAATCATGGAAATAAATACATGAATGTTGCTAAAAAACAGAGACAATATAGAAAAACTGAAAAAAGAACATAAAAATTATCTGTAATCTCACATAGACTAACAAACGGTTAACATTTGGTATTTATGCCTCACAACATTTTTCATGTTTATAGTCACCCATAACACAACTGCACTTAAAAACATGTATACACACTCAGAATCATCACATATAAAATTCAGGCTTTGTAAACTAACTTTTTCTTTACAAATATCCTAGAAATCTTTGCATAGAAGTTATATGGATCCATGCCATCATTTTAAAAGCTGTTTCACTGTATGCATATTCTCTCATAAATTAATCTCCTATAATGTGCATTTGTTGATTAATTTTATTTTTGCTTAGTTTTTTTGCAGTGACTAAATAATGCTTCAATGAGTATGCACAGTGGCCTGTTTATATCCTTAAGGAAAAGCAGTAAAAATACACATTTTGTGATAAAAGGCATAAATATTTTGAAGCTTTCGGTAGATATTGCCATATTGTTCTAGAACTCTGATGAATTTATGCTTCCATCAGTGGGATATGATAATGTGACAAAAGTGAGCTTTTTACATGTTTTCATCTTTGATTTGTTTGTTTGTTTGTTTGTTTGCTAGCTATACCATTTGGGGAGAAGAAACGAAAGAAAGGAGCTTCATTCCAAACGATTGCATCTCTACATAAAGTAATTTTTAATTGCATGTATTCATATATTAATTGCCTCACAATCCACATATGTTATTATTGATGTGACATTTCACATCTTCAAATAAGGGTAAAATATCGGGAGTTAGCAAGTTGGAAAAGTTGAAGTTTATGTTGTTATTTTCGAGGGCTTTAGAGGACACTGTTGGTTCCCACCTACATCCCCTTTATCATCTCTGCACCCATCTTCCAGCTGATGTGCATATTGGCTCATAACAACTCTGAGTTGTCAGAACTGGACTTCGCCAAAGGAGAAGCTATGCTGCCTCTCTGCCCTCCTCTCCAGACGTTAGCCTCTCCCTTGCCTCAAGGGGGCACCACCTATGGTGAAATTGGTGCATTTGTGTTTTCAGCTCTTGCTTGCAAGGATCAGACTAAAGCTGAGTCTGAATCATTGCTTTTTTCTTCCCCTGCTTTTCCCAGCTTTCTCCACTCCCTAAATAAATCTCTTGAACCAGAATTCCCATCTCAGGTTTGGCTTCTAGAGAATCTGACCTAAGACAAATATTTTCCACAGAGAGAGAACTTGAGAAACAATTTCTTTTTTCAAGAAATGTTATTGCCCTGCCATAAGTTATTGCTATCAAATTCAAAATAGGTAGAGATGATTCACAATGGAACTATGTCTATCATATAAATATTGACTTGCCGTAGGAAAGAAATGATGTGCATTTGGTAAGCAGGAAAGAATGTTGAATTCATTATTTTACTGTTAGAATACATCTTGGTGTGAGATTAAGTTGATAGATTTGGAGACATTTGTGAAGTGGGTTGGTGTTTTTAGTGATTTGCAAAGTGATTTTGTGTTTATTATGGTCTCCATTTTAGGAAAACCTGAATAAATTGATGACTAATCTGAAATCAACAGCACCTCGTTTTGTGAGATGCATAAATCCTAATGTGAACAAAATGCCAGGTAAGAACTAGATTTCTTTGTAACTCATGCTAGGAAATAGATTTGATTTTAGCTATATTGAATATCTTTTTAAAAAATACTTATTGGCGCCTTTTATATAAGGGTAGAATTTTGTATAGAAAAATGAAAATATGTTAAAAATGAGGTCTTTGGAACCTCCTCAAGATTGCCTTGTAAATGAACGTACAGAAGAATCTTACAAAGCAGGCTCAATTGGACATTAGAATGTTTGATATTACTATTTAAATTCCTCCTTGAATTTATGCTGAACATGGATGAGCTCCCATGCCATTGTCTACAAGGGCAAACTACAAAAAAAAGGAATTGAATAATCAATTAGGGAATTAAGGTAGATATTTCAGCATAAAGGAAGTTATTTGGTCTGAGTTATCTAAATTGACCATAAAGACAGTTCCTAAATCCATTTCTAATTGTGATAAAACCCTCTAGTCCTCCTTGCCAATGCCAGCATCTTCTTCCCTCTGTCTAATAGCATCCATTTTTTTAGTTATGTAATTCTGGGCAGTGGATATCTTTTGATCAGTGAATGGTGGTAGGGGGATGATGTAATAGGTAAATGGTGGTGATTTTTTTTTTAATGTTTCCAGTTCCCCAAACAAAGGTTTTATCAAAATTAACTACATAGATTACTTTCCTTCCTCATGAGCTTGAAGATTCCCAGCCATCTCTTTGGAGTTATAGGCCTCTCTGGAGCTTTGTTTGGAGGCTGTCAGCCTCCAAGGAGTGCATATGACAAGCCCTATGTCTTCAGAGCACTAACCACCCTTGTAATACGTAGCCAGATGTTGCTGGTTCTGATTTCTGAGGTTCTGTAGTATCTTGTGTTTTTATTAACCTTCTGTAATTAGGACTCCAATCCTGACAGTTGATGGCCTATTTTGGAAAAGTATGATACAAAACAGTGATGCTGCAGTTTGAGTTTTTGTGATACAAATACTTCATGTTCGTTCATGGCTGTATGTTTTTGCCTCATTGTTTCCTATCAGCTGGGTTTCTGGATGTGTCTAGGGACACTGCTTCCATCTAGCAGGGAATCTAATTAGCTGTGTTCTATTTTGGAGCAATTCTGTTACCTATTAGAGTTGCTTCCCATCGAGTCAACTTAGATTTCAGCAGGTTTGGTTTTTTTCTTAAAGTCATAAGGCAAAGAGTCATAAGAAAACTTCATGATCTAATCAAAACAGTTATTCATATGTACTTAAAGAAAATGAGTTTGATGTTAACGTGTCATAGGATTCTACTACTTGTACTTCCCTTTAAAAAAAAAAAAAACAGTAACAATTTGAGACAGAGTCTTGCTCTGTCACTAAGGCTAGAGTGCAGTGGCTGGAGTGCAGTGGTATGATCTCGGCTCACCACAACCTCTGCCTCCTGGGTTAAAGCATTTCTTGTGCCTCAGCCTCCTGAGTAGCTGGGACTACAGGCATGTGCCACCATGCCTGGCTAATTTTTGTATTTTTAGTAAAGACAGGGTTTCACCAAGTTGGTCAGTCTGGTCTCAAACTCCTGGCCTCAAGTGACCTGCCCACCTCAACCTCCCAAAGTCCTGTGATTATAGTAATGAGCCGCTGTGCCTGGCCAACTTGTCACTTCTTATAGATCATGTTTCTGTCTGTGAATGGGATTGGAGTATAGAAATATGGGTATATGGTTTAAGTTTATTTCTGTGACCTTGGGCATAGAGTACTTTTTGTTTTTGTTTGTTTGTTTTTTGTTTTTCATGTAATACCATAGTAGGAATTTGTGTTAGGAGATGTGGTCCTTGGCTTCTTTCAGAAGACTCTCTGAGGGCAGGGACAGTGGCTTCTTGGATGATTTTTCAAAAGCTTCTATTGGAGATTGCAGC
This sequence comes from Alouatta palliata, assembly GCA_004027835.1. Lineage (NCBI taxonomy): Eukaryota > Metazoa > Chordata > Mammalia > Primates > Atelidae > Alouatta > Alouatta palliata. The sequence continues at coordinate 1,815 of PVKV010009244.1, read as the reverse complement.
TGACACCTGCAGTAGAGCTTCTTTTGATGAATGAGAAGGTGACAGAAAGATGCTTTATAATACAGAATAGAACTTAGGCACTCTCACGAAAATAAGGGGAGAATGAAGTCTGGGATGTGGACAAGTCCTTCCTAAGCAAAATTGTAAGCAGAATGTGTGGTTATGTCCATCTTCCCCCTTCTTTCTTATCCTATCCCCCTCCTGCACAGAGATGATAGTTCTCTTTTGTGTTCTTACACCCCTTCTAGCTGGTTTTGGTTGGAAATGAATATGAGACCAGCCATTTACATTGTAGCAAAAAAATGTAATCTTTTCACCTTTCAAAAATATTTGCTTATCAACATCTCATCTAACTGTGAATTAAGGAGCTTGTTCCATGTTAAAGGAATTTCAGGCAATTCATTTTTGGAGATGCCTGCATAATAGGATGATTACCACGAGTATCATCAGGCCATAAGTGAGTAAACTCCTATGACCTATCATGTAGAAAATATCCAATTCAGACCCTTTCTTTTTAACCCAAGATGCAGCAATTGGTACAAAATCTGGGCTAATAATTTTTTAGGCACAGACCCACCATGACTCATCTTTTCCAGGTGTACTGGACCCTTACTTGGTTCTACAGCAGTTGCGCTGTAATGGTGTCTTGGAAGGGATTAGGATATGCCGGGAAGGTTTTCCAAACCGACTGCTGTATGCTGATTTTACACAAAGGTAAACATACATTCCAGGATCCAAGAAGCCTGAGGCCGTTCATTCTGTTTTCCTCCCTTTCCGCATGTTTAGGGCATGCATTATTTGTTTGGTTGATGTCCTCCAGACTAGAAATCGATGTGTTTTGGTGATGATAAGATATATGATGACAGAGTTCCATTATTTTTTCCCTTAAATCCAACATCCATGTAACTCTAATATCCTTAAATCTCTATTAACAGATAATAGACCCACATAGAGAAGAAATATATACAGAAGAAACATATGGAAGCTAAACTGAATCTCTGAAATGTTGTGTATACTTAATCGTAGCTGCCATCCAAACAGGCTGTGGCTTTACTAGCAAGCCCCTGAAAGGATGGAAACCAGCAGGGTATATGGCAGGAGGCAGGAGCGGTGTCTTTTCTATTTCCTGGATTCTAGAAATTTAAATTATAGGTCATCAGGTCAATTTGAGCAAAGTCTGGTGGAGTAAAAAGGGACGTGTTTCTTGCTTTAGAATTAAGAGGCATATTTCTTGTTTTCCACTAACTCACCAACAGGGTGAAAGAATCCTGGAAAAGACATTTAATGTCTCTGCTTTTCTGTTTCCTTATCGATACAGTGGAGATACTTATGCTTTCCCCTCTCCCCCTCTTTCCTCTTCCAATCCCCCCTACTCCTGCCACTGCCTAAATTGAGCAATCAATCAAATGAGGTTGCCTCTTACACAGTATGAAAAGTACAAACTATTATACCAATGCAAAAGATTATTGCTTGTACCCTCATTATTGTTACGAAGAATCTTGTGAAAATTGAACATATTAGTAACATAAAAATCTGTATCTCCATGCTGGAGAGGATGTGGAGAAATAGGAACACTTTTACACTGTTGGTAGGAGTGTAAATTAGTTCAACCATTATGGAAGACAGTGTGGCGATTCCTCAAGGACCTAGAAATAGAAATTCCATTTGACCCAGCAATCCCATTACTGGGTATATATCCAAAGGATTATAAATCATTCTACTATAAGGACACATGCACACGAATGTTCATTGCAGCACAGTTTACAATGGCAAAGACCTGGAACCAACCCAAATGCCCATCGATGATAGACTGGA
>PVKV010009243.1:25696-82463 GCA_004027835.1 Alouatta palliata | reverse complement strand
CAGTGTGTGATGCTCCCCTCTCTGTGTCCATGTGTTCTCATTGTTCAACACCCGCCTATGAGTGAGAATATGCGGTGTTTGATTTTCTGTTTTTGTGTCAGTTTGCTGAGAATGATGGTTTCCAGGTTCATCCATGTCCCTGCAAAGGACACGAACTCATCGTTTTTGATGGCTGCATAATATTCCATGGTACATACGTGCCACATTTTCCCTGTCCAGTCTATTGATGGACATTTGGGTTGGTTCCAGGTTTTTGCTATTGTAAACAGTGCTGCAATGAACATTCGTGTGCATGTGTCCTTATAGTAGAACGATTTATAATCTTTTGGATATATACCCAGTAATGGGATTGCTGAGTCGCTTTGTCGGATTTTGAAAGAAAAGTGACACAATCTGAAGTCGATTCGGACGGACTCCTCTGGCAGCTGTCTGTGAGCTGTAGGAGCTAGGGCAGAAGCAGGGAGACCATGTCGGGGGCTACGTGGTGGTCTCACGACAGCTCCCATCAAGGAGGCAGCAGTAGGGTGGTGAGAGCTGGCAGACTCTGGAGCCAACAGGATTTCCTGGTGGCTTGGGTGGAAGCAGCCAGAGGACTTCTCAGCTGAGAAGTCGAGGCTGTGGGCAGGGCAAGTTTGGCTCATGGAGGGAGGCTGTGAGCATCAGGGACCCATAAATAACCAACATGGGGACTGGCCAGGGCCCTTTGCCTCAGAGCCACAGACATTCTTTACAGAGAATATTATGAACCACTTTATCCTGATGAATGTGAACATTTGGATGGAATGGACAAACCCTCAGGAAAACACAACTTACCAAAATGGGCTCAAGAAGAAAGAGAATCAGAAGAGTTCTGTGTCTATTATTGCAGTCAGTGAAGCTGTCATTTCAAAGCTGCCCACAAAGAAACCTGCCCTGTTCCATTTCTCACCTGTGTTCTGACCTGTGTTCTGGCACCATCCTCGCCAGTTATTCTCAGACCTTTGGGCTCATCCGAAGACGTGAGGTCTTCATTTCCACATACACAGAATCAACACGTGCTAGCCAGAAAGTTCGTGCAAGCAGATTCGTCATGCCTCCCTGCACCCCCGAATTCAGCTTGCTGTGGGAGTCACATGATCACCTCTTGAAGAAAGAAGCTTTTGTTTGTTTACAGAATTATGGGATTTTACTCCAGAAAAAGCTGCTGAGCTTTTGTTGCCTTGTTTTTCTTTCTTCTGTTCTGTTGCCTTGTTTTGAGATGGAGTCTTGCTCTGTCCCCCAGGCTGGAGTGCAGTGGAGTGATCTCTGCTCACCACAACCTCTGCCTCCCGGGTTCAAGCAATTCTCCTGCCTCAGCCTCCTGAGTAGCTGGGATTACAGGTATGTGCCGCCATGCCTGGCTAATTTTTTCTGTTGTATTTTTACTAGAGACGGGTTTTCGCCATGTTGGCCAGGCTGGTCTCAAACTCCTTACCTCAGGTGATCCATCCACCTTAGCCTCCCAAAGTGCTGGAATTACAGGGGTGAGCCCACCCCGCCCGGCCATTGCCTTATATTCTTAAATTGTTCTTTCTTCTCTGACTTGAAAAAAGCCTTATTTCCAAATCTGATCCACATTTACAATCTAGTCTAGAGAATTTGCACTGTCATTAAACTATTTAAGGTTTAGTCATAAAGGGCCTTCAGAAAGATATGTCCCCCAAAGCCTATCATAAAAAAACAAATACTGGCCAGGCGTGGTGGTTCACACCTGTAACCCCAGCACTTTGGGAGGCTGAAGCAGGCGGATCACGAGGTCATGAGTTCAAGACCAGCCTGGCCAACATAGTGAAACCCTGTCTCTACTAAAAATACAAAAGTTAACCAGCTTTGGTGGCGTGTGCCTATAGTCCCAGCTACTCGGGAGGCTGAGGCAGGAGAATCACTTGAACCCAGGAGGCAGAGGTTGTGGTGAGCCGAGATCGCACCACTGCACTCCAGCCTGGGCAACAGAGCAAGATTTCATGTCAAAACACACACACACACAGACACACACACAAAACAAATACTATCTGATTCCACATATATGAGTTCCTACAGGAGTGAAATTTAATGAAGAGAAAATCAAGCTGAGCTCACGGCAGGAAGGAGCTGAACGCCTCCGCGTAGGCCCCCGCCTCGGGCCCTGTGCAACTCTTCTTCCGGTGAGCGGCCCTTTTGCTCCGTGGGTCGTTTTGCTTTGTCCGAATGCCTGCCGCACTTTGGCCTTTGTTGATGCTGGTTCTCACTGCTGACGGCTGGGCGCCTTCTGCCTGCCTTAGCACGGGGACCGCTCGGAACGCGGGAAGGCCCGGGGCTTGGCCTCCTGCTCGGCTCCCGGGCGCCCTCTTCTGGCGCCGCCACGCCGCTCGCGCGTCAGGAAGCCCCCCGCGGCCGCGGCGTGGGGGGCCCCTGGGAGTTCTCCTGGAGCTCGCATTTGCCCCCAGACCATGCTGCGCGGACGTGGGCCTTGTCCTGCGGAGGTGGATCCTGGTCGGGACCGCTGGGACCCTTTGTAGTCCCCGCCCTGCTTTGTCACACCCTAGCGCTTTCTGATGGAACAGATTCTGGTTTCCTCCAGTATATCGTGGACGGGGGCTCATTCGTTCTTCTTGTGTCTGGACTTCCTTTACAAGTGGCGGAATTCGGGGTTTTGCTGCCTTCCTACTCCTGCCTGAACCCAGAAATCGTATTAGCCTTTTTTCTTAAAAACTTTTTAAAAATAGTGGTAAGATAACTGTTTTCAAGTATACACACAGTTTAGGGACAGTGCATTCACATGGTTCTCAGTATCGTTTTTGTGTTAAGGTCATTAATTCAATGTGTGGTCCAGCCAAGTGTTTATTTGTTTAATTTTAACTCTCACAGACAGTGGAAATCAGACAAAAGCTTAATTTATACGATACATATGCAGTTAAAATATCAAGATTTACACATACAATGACCTGATTCCCTTTAACTGTCTTTCACTGCTAGGGAAGAAATTTCTAACAGAACCTTAGTGCAAACACATTTAAACAGCACTATTTCCTGTCGTTCAGGGACCCAGGTGTTTTTCTTGCGTGCATTTCCTGTGTATTTCCTTTATCTGTTATTGTGTGTATTCCATTGATCTGTCTCACCTTTTGTACATAGTGCAACAAGAGATATTACTTGCTTTCATTGTTCTGAAAAAGTTTTTACTGCCTTTGAACAGAAAGCTTGTCCCCGTTCTGTCTGACTGCAGCCCCTGTGAGTCTAGGTAAGGCTGTGACCCTCCAGGTCGTTGGTGTAATCTCTAGCCCATTCTTTCCCCCTCTCAAGTTCCATCCTTGTTCTGCAAGGCTGGGTGTCTTAGAGTCTTGGATCTAATGATTTGAGCTTTGCATTTACAAGTGACATTTCTGATGAGGTTGTACTTAAAAATTCCATGTATCCAATTATAGCACGGGAGGCAAGAGGACCAACTTGGATTCACTGAAACAAATCACCACTTTGTTCTGAAGTCAAGCAGCCCCTGGGCAGTGGCATGTCACCGACTTTAGCACCACACTGTTCAGGGACAACCTGAACCAACCCGCGCTGTTCACATTCCCTGCCCAGTCATAAAATTCACCTGAGGTTAGTCATCGATGTAATCATTTGAACAAATAAAAGTCAAGATGAATATGTCCTCAGCCCAAACTCCTCTATCAAAGACAGCTGTGGTTTTCTAAAGCATAACCCATTTGTTATGTAAGCATTTCTTTCTTTCCTTCTTCCTTCCGTTCTTTCTTTCTATTTCTTTCTTTCTTTCTTCTCTTTATATTTTTTTGAGATGGAGTCTCCCTCTGTTGCCCAGGCTGGTGTCGAATTCCTGGGCTTCCAAAGTTCTGGGATTATAGGTGTGAGCCAGCATGCCTGGCCAATATTGTGGTTTTTAATTAAAGTGAAAATTAAGTAGCATAAAATTAGCAGTCTAAAAGTGTACAATTCAATGACATTTAGTGCATTTACTAATGTGTGCTGTGCCACCATCACCACTATCTACTTTCAGAATCTTTTCATCATCCCATACAGAAACCTCATATCCATTACAGAGCCACTCCCTGTCCCCTACTCCCCTAGTCCCTGGCAACCCGTGATCCGCTTTTCTGTATCTATGAATTCATCTATTCTGGATATTTCACATAAAGCAAATCATATATGTGACTTTTTCTGTGTGGCTTCTTTCACTGAGCATGATGTTTTTGAGATCTGTCTAAATTTTAGCATGTATCAGTACTTCCTTCCTTTGTACCAAAATACATTGAAACTAGTGACATTTTAATACATTTACAGGATAGTTTTGTTTTTGAGACAGGGTCTTGGTCTGTAATCCAGGCTGCAGTAGTGATCCTCCTGCCTCAGCCTCTCGAGGTACCTCGGACTACAGGCACACACCACTATACCCAGCTAATTTTTGTATTGTTTTGTAGAGACAGGGTCTTGCTATATAGCCCAGGCTGGTCTCCAACTCCTAGCTTCAAGCGACTTTCCTGCCTTGGCCTCCCAAAGTACTGGGATTACAGGCGTGAGCCACTGCTCCCAGCCTACAGGGTAGATTTTATAATCCCATTGGATCACTTTTAATAACTACGAGGCATTCTGATCATGCCTCATTCTTCTTGGCATCAGTATTCGTGTGCACCATACAGTGGGTCACCCAAGCCAGGCAAAGGGGCAAACCTGGATGGCCCAAGCGGCCGGCCACCAAACATGGTGGCCCGAAGACCCTTGTCATTGTTGTTATTAATTTGAGGACTGACCTGGGAGAAGGCCAGTACCAAAGAGAGTTGCCAGGGGAGACGGGTCAGTTGCTTAAGAGAGGAGCACAGCTGCCCTAGAACAAGAAAGGCCCATGGCCTTGACAATGTAACCAGAGTCCCAATATTTGATAACAACACACAGGAGAAAGTAACGTGATAAGCAGTGGGAATTTTAGCTCCTCCACAAAGGAAGCGCCTTTGCTATCTGTTCTGTTTGATTTCTTGTTCTCTTATAATTGGCTGCAGTTATGAAAGAACCATGCCAAGGCGCAGCATGAAAGCACCCCTGTTAACAGATTCGCAGTGCTGTGAGCTCCTAGCAGGGTGAGAAAAAAAATCTCTGGCTCTAGATAGAATACTTGAGGTTGAAAATATGTTGGTTACCTAAAGACCCCTTTCTCTCGTGCACCCAGGCCTCTGCACTCCATTATACAGAAACTTTTTTTTTTTTTTTCCCTTTTTTAGGTGAGTCTTGCTCTTGTCTCCCAGCTTGGAGTGCAGCAGCACAATCTCAGCTCACTGCAACATGTGCCTCCTGGGTTCAAGCAATTCTCTTGCCTCAGCCTCCTGAATAGCTGGAACTAAAGATGCCCGTCACCACGGCGGGGTAATTTTTGTATTTTTTAGTAGAGACGGGGTTTTGCCATGTTGGCCAGGCTGGTCTGAAACTCCTGATCTCCAGTGATCCACCCGCCTCAGCGTCCCAAAGTGCTGGGATTACAGGCGTGAGCCACTGTGCCAGGCCATATACACAGATTTTTAAAACATTCATTGATGTGACTGGGCACGGTGGCTCACCCCTGTAATCCCAACACTTTGGGAGGCCAAGGCAGGCGAATTATGAGGTCAGGAGATCGAGACCATCCTGGCCAACATGGTGAAACCCTGTCTCTACTAAAAATACAAAAACTAGCTATGTGTGGTGGTGTGTGCCTGTAATCCCAGCTACTTGGGAGGCTGAGGCAGGAGAATCGCTTGAGCCTGGGAGTCGGAGGTTGCAGTGAGCCGAGATTGCGCCACCGCGCTCCAGCCTGGGCGACAGAGTGAGATTCCATCTCACACACACACACACACACAAATGTTCAGGTAGTGGTATTATTTATTGCTTTAAGAGTTTAGATTTTACGGTAAAAATTTAAAAACCAGGCATAGGCTGGGCCAGGTGGCTCATGCTTGTAATCCCAGTACTTTGGGAGGCCAAGGTGGGAGGATTGCTTGGAGACCAGGAGTTTGAGACTAGCCTGGGCAATACAGCAAGGTCCCATCTCTACAAAAAGTAAAAATACAACAACTAGCCAGGTGTAGCGGCACCCGCGTGTAATCCCAGATACTTGGAAGGCTGAGATGGGAGGATCACTTGAGCTCAGGAGTTCGAGGCCACAGTGAGCTAGGATTGCACCAGTACACTCCAGCCTGGGTGACAGAGTGAGACCCTATGTCTAATAAAGAAAAAAAATAAGTAAATAAAAATCCAGGCACAGCACAAAACAATGTTTATATGACAGTGATTTTCTGATTGATGAGTGCCGTGGGGCACCACTGTGTTCATGCATAGACAAGAATACATATGTCAGAAATAACTGTGTGCATTTGCATTTTGTCTTTATGAATTTTCATTCCTTTAGAGATTATCCAGGTAACCATTACTTGCTAATTACCTCAATGTATTATCCACCCCAGGTCTCGAAGTCAGTAGATGAGGGAATCTTAGAAATTATAGTAGGCTGACATTGAAAAATAATATGATCACTGTTGATGAATAAAATTTGGCAAATATGACACTAAAATTTATTCCGTTTACAAGGCGGAGTAACTTTGTAGGGCTACAAAATTATTGCTGTTGTTGGAAGTTTAAAAGGTTGATTTTTAAAATACAGATACTCATTATTATAACTCAGTTTAGTTCAGTTTGTGTTTACATTTACAAAACCTTAGCTATTTAGTGTACGTGATCTACAAGGTAAGTGTCATGGGTTGAGAGAGGTCAGCATGATAAAATTGCTCGTGAGAAAATAATAATAGATACATCTTTTAAACGAAAAACAAAACAATTTAATCAATTCAGGGATTTTTCTTGTAAAGAAATATTGAGGACACCGGAGTTCCAGATTATTTTGTTGACTTTGTTTTTCCTTGACACACTGTAATCGTGCATATTTATGGGCAGTTGTATCTATCACCTCATGCAAGTATCATTTCTTTACAGTTAGAACATGCAAAAACCTCTCTTCTAGCTATTTTATTTTTTATTTGTTCGTTTATTTTTTTGGGGTGGACTGTTGCTCTGTCGCCCAGGCTGGAGTGCAATTGTGCGACCTTGGCTCACTGCAACCTCTGCCTCCCGGGTTCAAGCGATTCTCCTGCCTCGGCCTCCTGAGTAGCTGGGATTACAGTTAAAAAAAAAAAAAAAGCTAATTTTTGTATTTTTAGTAGAGACAGGGTTTCACCATGTTGGCCAGGCTGTTCTTGAACTCCTGACCTCAGGTGATCCACGTGTCTCGGCCTCCCGGGATTACAGGCGTGCACCACCACACCCAACCGGGATCCTTTTTTTATCCTTGACCTTTGGGATGTAAGTTGGTGGTCACTGCAGCTTCATCTGCTTTAGGGGGCACGCCAAGCCCAGTAACCCTGTGGTTCTCGCAGGTGGCAAAGCTAGCCAGGCCAGTGTCCTTCCCTCTGGGGTGGCGAGTTTCCCCCAGTTCTGGGCAGATTCAGAGATGCCATTTGGGAGCCAGGGTCTGGAGTTGGGAGCCTCAGGAGTCTAGCTGGTGCTCTGCTCTACTGTGGCTAAGCTGGGAGATACCAGCCTTCCCACTCTTGCCTCCCTTTCTACAGGCAGAGAAGCCTCACCCCACGGTCAGCACTGCCCCAGGCCCACCGGGAGTACCGCCAGGCTAATGCCCATGTTCACTCGGGGACCGAGGGCCCCCAGTCAGCTTGCAGTGAATCCTGCCAGGCTTGTGCCTCTCCCTGCAGGGCAGTGGGCTCCCCTCTGGCCCCAGGGCAGACCCAGAAATGTCACCAGGAGCCCAGGCCTGGGACTGGGGAGCCCAGGAACCCACCTGGTGTCCTCGTCCTCTTTGGTCGAGCTGGCACCCAAGCTTCGAGACAAAGTCCCCTTTCCTCTTCCCTCTCCTTTCCTCAAGCAGAAGGGGTCTCTGCCTGTGGCCACCACAGCTGGGAATGTGCTGGGTCACACTTGGGTCCCGCGCGGCTCTGAGTCTTGCTGCTGTTCTTCAGGGCCCAAGGGCTCCTCAGTCAGGAGGTGATGTGTCCCGCTGGGACTGGTTCCTTGTCTTCAAGGGAGGCTGTTCCCTTCTGGCCCAGGGTGTGTCTGGAAATGTCATCTGGGAGCTAGGGCCTGGAATGGGAGCCTCATGACTCTGACCCGTGCCCTGTCTTCCTGCGGCCTCCCTACCCTTCCTCTCCTCTCCCCGAGTCCTCTGGCTCCGAGCCCAGTCCAGCACCAGGACTTGCCCAGGAATTGCCGTCCTTTCAGGTTGATGTCAGGCCCCTGAATACTTTAGGCCGCGGGAACCCAGGTGCCATCCGCTGAAGATGGCCGATTTCTCTCCGGCTAGGGCTGGTCTAAACAGTCCCTCTGTGGGCGCCCCGTGTTGCTTTCTGCTGCGACAGGGCAGCCCCACAGTCACCGTGCCCACCCTCCTCCAAGTGCACAGATTCTCTCTGCACCACGCGGCTGCTGCTGGGGTTTCGGGAGTGCTGGGGGAGGGCGATTCAAGACTGTCCTTCCTACCCTCTTCAGGGCCTCTTTCAGTGATGTGAAGTCCAACAGGTCCTGTGATCACTCACCTGATTTTTGGATCTTAGGAAAGTGCTTTTTTAAAAATATATATATTTTATTGCACTTCAGGTTCTGGGGTACATGTGCAGAGCATGCAGGGATTGCATAGGTACACGCATGGCAAGGTGGTTTGCTGCCTCCATCCCCCTGTCACCTGTATCTGGCATTTCTCCCCATGTTATCCCTCCCCAACCTCCCTACCCCCGTGGTCTCTCCCCTAGTCCCCCACAGACCCCAGTGTGTGCTGCTCCCCTCCTATTGGGCCGTGTCACTCTGCCTCTCCCAACTGTCTTCTACGTTATTAAAGCCCTTCTGATATTAGTAAGTGTAATTAACACAGTAGTGATTCCTGAAGTTTCTTCATGAAGGTTCAGTTTTGGCCTGATAGCAATATGTGTTTCCTTGTTTCTTATCACGTGGCTTAGCAAGCAGGGCGTTGTAACAGTGGAAGAAGAATCCCCAGTTTTCCATGTTCTCTCAGCCAAAAACTTTTTTAGAGAAATAGTGTATTTAGGAAGCAGGATGACCATTTAGATTTTTACTAATAGCTTGGTTTTATATGGTTGGTTTTATATGTTTATTTACAAATGTTTTAATTTTACTTGTTAAAGTGTAATATCCAAAATTCTATGATTTATTTTTCTCTTTTTCCATTTTAGTATTTATTTTGAGGCAGAGTCTTGCTCTGTAACCACGCTGGAGGGCAGTGGTGCCATGCGGGCTCACTGCAACCTCTGCCTCCCAGGTTCAAGAGATTCTCCTGCCTCAGCCTCCTGAGTAGCTGGGACTACAGGTGCGCCCCACCATGCCCGGCCAATTTGTGTATCTTTAGTAGAGACCTGGTTTCGGCCATGTTGGCCAGGCTATTCTCGAACTCCCAGCCTCAGGTGATCCACCCGCCTCGGCGTCCCAAAGTGCTGGGGTTACAGGCACGAGGCACCGTTCCCGGCCCCATTTCAGTGTTTAAAACTGCCTTTGTGCACAGGAAAAAAACATGATTTGTCTCCACAACATCAATTTATTTCATTTAATAAAAATTTCTAAACAGGTTATGATGTGTATCCAAGGGAAAACTCACATTGTAGAGAGACCAAAATTTATATAATTTGGGTTCCTCTTTCAGAATTCTAATCACTTACAAATGTGTCTATTGATGTCGAAAAAGACAAGAAATCACAACAAATTACAAATTTAAAGACGCTGACAGAACAAAAGGCAGCCAAGTACAGTTTTCTCGTTCCTGTTGTGACACTTGGGACAGGAGCTACCTACATTAGCTTTTTCTTTCCACCATTTTGGCTGCAGTCGAGGGGACAGAAAGATAAAGCAGTCTTCCTTCCACTCTGCTTGACTGAAATGTTTGCTGATTGGTATCACACAGTCTTGTTTGGTTTCACAGGTCCTTATCAGTAAAGCTGCACCCAAAACTTCCTCTGTCATTTCCTGCTGAGAGGCGCTCTCTGCCCCAGGACCAGCTCTTTGGGTGTGGCCTGCGGTGTGGCCCACCAGGCCAGCCAGGGCTCAGTCTCCCTCTGTGTGGCCCTCTGTACGTCCAACTGCTGGGTCGCTGTTCCTGCAGCAGCTGTCCTACCCTGGCCAGGCCCTTGCTGTCCCTGGTTCTCTACATCCCAGGAACATCCTAATAACCTTTTTGTCTTTTGTCTTTGAGACAGAGTCTCACTCTGTCGCCCAGGCTGGAGTGCAGTAACGAGATCTCGGTTCACTGCAACCTCTGCCTCCTAGGTTTAAGCGATTCTCCTGCCTCAGCCTCCTCAGCCTCCCAAGTAGCTGGAATTATAGGCGCCTGCCACCACGCCCGGCTAAATCTTGTATTTTCAGTTTTGCCATGTTGGCCAGGCTGGTCTTGAACTCCTGACCTCAAGTGATCCACCCGCCTCGGCCTCCCAGAGTGCTGGGATTACAGGCGTGAGCCACTGCACTCGGCCCATCCTAATAACTTTGAAGCCTGGTTGTAGCCTCCCCTCTCCCACCTGTCCTCAACCAAGCAGGGAGTGGAGTAGTGCCTCATGGGCTTCCTCTCCTGGAAGTCAGAGAGAAGTCAAGCTACTTGATGAGACCCGCCAGCCCCCGTGCCACCACTGACCAGGCTGTGAGGGTAGCCAGGACCTCTGGTGCCCAGCTGAGGTAGCTGCCTTGCCCCCAGCTGTGTGGAGAGTTTCTCTTCGTGGAGAAACTCTAACTTTGAGAGTTTCTCTTAAAAGCTCAGTACTTTTACATTATCAGAGGTTTGCCCTTACATTTTAAAACGTTTTTCTTCACAGTCTTTGAAGCCAATGAACCAGAAAAGCGGTTCCATCAGCTGTGAGAGCCTCTGGAATCCTCATTCGTTCATTTCCTTTGCAAGTGGTCAAAAGTATCCTTCCAGGGAAACTCCTCCCCTTTACTCTTGTTACAGCTGCACAGAAAAAAAAGCCCTACCATCACCCAGCAGGATCAACTTTTTTTTCAATAAAAAAATTTAGGGATAAGGTCTTGCTCTGTCACCCAGGCTAGAGTGTAGTGTCATGATTGTAGCTTATTGCAGCCTCGGACTCCTGGGCTCAAGTGATCCTCCCACCTCAGCCTCCCAAAGGGTTGGGGTTTACAGGCATGAGCCACCATGCCCAGCCACCCAGCAGAAGAATCTTATCAAACCCTCCAGCATGCTGGAGAGTGTCAAGGAAGGCTCCCCAGAGGACATGAGTCCCTCCCCTGTGACTGTGCCCGGACTGGGGGTCTTTGATGGCTACAGAGTTTCAGGATGTCCCTTGGGTGCAGAGCTGATCAGCTCAGGAACCCCCAGGTGAGGACTGGTGGGCAGAGGGGCTGCTCCAGATTGTGCACAGCACTGCAGAAAGTGTGGATGGACGGCGGGTTGGGACTCAGTGCTGAAGCTTGCACTTCACACTGGCACCTACAGCTTTTCCTGGCATCCTGTCACCTTATTCCATCATCCAATGTGTGTATTTTCCTGGGATTTCTCTGGTTATTCGGAGCAAAAGGACCAGCCTCAAAGACTTCAAGTAGAGATCAGTCTCATGGGAGCCAGACAGGCCAAGCTGGCTGCCACTCACTCACTTCCCTCCCAGTATAAGACTCAGACTCCCATGACCGTGATGGAGAAGTCTTGGGTGCCCTGGAGCCATCCCCCAGGAGCCACATTTTCCCCTGGGAGTCCATTATCCCAGGGACAGCTGTCTTGTGATCCTGTTCCAGTTCCCCAGCTATATGTATGTCTTTTCCCTGGAGAACACAGGCACAAGCCCTGATCCCCTTCGGTGGTGACTCAGTGGTGTGCACAGCCAGGAAGGCTCAAAAGACAGGCAGAACCAGTTCTCCAGCCGTAGCTACAAGTTAACCGTAAAAAGACCCCTGGGTCCACAGGGCAGGGCTCCTCGGCTGGCTCTGGCCCAGGCTCTTGGGCACAATTCTGGCCACAGACGGGAAGCACAGAGAAGACAATTGATGGTGTTACAAAAAGTATTTTCAAGATTTCAGTCTGGGAGACAGAACACTTCATCCAGGCTTCCGGTTTCAAAATTGGAAGACAAGTTTCCTAAGGGGTCTTGTCAGTTTTGTATAGTGGCGCATAGCCATGATTTACAGAAACAAGACTTTTGGTCTCTCACTCTCGGAGACAAAAGGAACAAACCAAGACAGGCCAAAGGACCAGAAACTTCCAGTGGACATCAGACTTGGACAGATGAGAGCTCGGAAACCAGCACAATTGCCGTGACCAAAGTTCAGCTCCTCATTCAGTGACAGTCCTCCTGGGAAGGAAGGTGAGAGACTCAATGACCCTCTGGGGTCCTTCTGGGACTTCCTGGTCCACGGCTGTGCTCCAGTGGCAGCTATCCTGAGGCCAAGAACATTGGGGGAAACCTCTAAACAATGAAAACAGCCAGGGAGGTGATGAGCGCAGGTCTAAGAGCAGCGAGGCAGCCCGAAAAGGAAAAGCTGGCTGAAGGGAAGTTGGAGTTCTCAGGGACAGGCTTTAGAGGAAGAGGAGGGTTTACATGAGTCTCTTTAGTAGGACCAAAACAAGTTCGTTTCCCAAGGGCTAAAAGTCTGCCATGTTTTTATGAGTTGTGTGGGTTAAACTTGGGTCATGTTGACCTAGATACATCTCCAAGAAACACCAGATATGGGAATCTTAATAAGAAAGAATGAGCAACATGGTTGTGATCTTCCAAAAGAAATAGAGTGCAGGAAAGTCCAGTTTTTTTCTCATAACAATGTTCTGCTTAAGTTTGGAGAAAATATGCTTTTTCTGAAGTTTGAAATAAAGTTTATCTACTTGTGGATGGGGTCTTTGTGTCATTCCCACTTCAGACACCAAACTATACTGTTGCCAGGAGGATGGCGACATGATTGTTGAGAAAAGGAAAAACTTCACACAGATGGCTCCTTAGAGTAGGGAGCAAAGCAGTGATGCCTGTCAGAGGCAGAAGCTTCCCTGCAGGACTAATGACATTTACAGTCCTCATTGAGAGAAACAAGAGAAAAGGCACACAAAAACTATACTATGAATGGAAAATGGCATATAATCACAGATGCAGACAGGATTTCCAAGTAATGGCTACTGTGAATGACTTTATGCCAATACATTTGGAAATACAGTTGAAATGAACAAAGTCCTAGAAAAAGAAATTACAAGTACTGACTCAAGAAAAAGCAAAGACCCTAAATAGTCATATAATCATAAATTTTTTACTAGTAATCAAATATCTTCCCTTCAAACCAAACTCCAGGCCTAGATGACTTCATCAGCATGATCTATCAAATATTCAAGAAGCAATAGTTCTAATTTTGCACAAACACTTTCAAAGAATTAAGACAAAGAGGCTCCACTCTTGCTAGAAGGCAGACATAACCTTGAAGCCAAAACCTGTCAAGGACATTATGAGAAAGAAAATTACAAGCCAACTTTACTTGTAAGCATAGATGCAGAAATCCAAAACAAAATATTAGCAATATATAACAATGTTAATACATGGTGACTGGGCTGGGCACAGTGGCTCATGCCTGCAATCCCAGCACTTTGGGAGGCCAAGGTGGGTGGATCACTTGAGGTCAGGAGTTTGAGACCAGCCTGGCCAACATGGCAAAACCCAGACTCTACTAAAAATACAAAAAAAAAAAAAGTTAGCTGGGCATGGTGGCGTGCACCTGTAATTCCAGCTACTCGAGAGGCTAAAGCAAGAGAATCATTTGAACCCAGGAGGCGGAATGAGCCAAGACTGCACCACTGCACTCCATCCTGGGTGACAGAGCGAGATGCCATCTCAAAACAAAACAAAAAGATAATACATGGTAACCAAGTTGTGTTTATCTCAGGAGTGCAAAGTGTTTAACAATAGAAAATCATTTATTGTAATTGACCATATTAATGTTAAAGAAGAAAAATTACACGATCCGCAGGGTGTGGTGCCTCATGCCTGTAAGCCTAGCACTTTGGGAGGCTAAGGCAGGCAGATCGCTTGAGCTAAGGAGATTGAGACCAGCCTGGCCAACATGGAAAAACCTTGTCTCTACAAAAAATATATAAAAAAAAATTTGCTAGTGGTGGCACTCGCCTGTTGTCCCAGCTATTCGGGGGAGCTGAGGCAGGAGGATCGCTTGAGCCCAGGAGGCTGAGGCTGCAGTGAACTGAGATC
This sequence comes from Alouatta palliata, assembly GCA_004027835.1. NCBI lineage: Eukaryota > Metazoa > Chordata > Mammalia > Primates > Atelidae > Alouatta > Alouatta palliata. The sequence continues at coordinate 68,235 of PVKV010009243.1, read as the reverse complement.
AGGCCACTGTACTCCAGCCTGGGTGATAAAGCGAGATCCTGTCTCAAAAAAAAAACAACAAAAAAAGAAAAAGAGGCCTGGCGCTGTGGCTCACGCCTGTAATCCCAGCTCTTTGGGAGGCAGAGGCAGGAGGATAGCTTGAGCCCAGGAGTTCGAGACCTGCCTGGGTAATATAGGAAGACCCCGTTCTCCACAAAAAGAAAAAAAAAAAAAAAAAAAAGAGAGAGAAAAAGAAAAATTACATGATCACCATAATAGGCACAGAAAAAGCATTGGATAAAATTCAATATCCATTCATAATTAAAAAGAAAAGTCAGGAACGTAAGAAATAAAATGAACTTCCTTAGCAAAGGATTTATTGAGATAGTTATAGCATCATCATATTTAGTGACAAAAAGTTTAAAGCATTCCCTTGAGATCATAAACAAGGAAAGATCGGGCATGGTGGCTCATGCCTGTAATCCCAGCTCTTTGGGAGGCCAAGGCGGGTGGATCATTTGAGGCCAGGAGTTCAAGACCAGCCTGGCCAACATGGTGAAACCCTGCCTCTACTGAAAATGCAAAAATTAGCCAGACGTGGTGGTGGGCGCCTGTAATCCTAGCTACTTGGGAGGCGGAGGCAGGAGAATTGCTTGAACCCGGGGGGGTCAGAGGTGACAGCCAAGATTGCAACACTGCACTCCAGCCTGGGTGACAGAGCGAGACTGTCTGAAAAAAAAAAAAAAAAACAAAATCGAAAAACAAAAAACAAGCAAAACATCTAAACTGCAAAAAAAGGAAAAGAAAGGCAGCTGTACGTCTACTTCACACCATTACAAAATCATTTTCAGTAGCTTGAAAACCTAAATATGAGGGGCAGAATGACACATCTTTAAGAATAAAATGAGAGCAGCCCCATTACTATGAGTAAGGAAATGGTTGCATGGGTGTTCAATTTAGAATTGTTCTTCAAACTGTGCAATGTATTTGATGCACCCTACTTCAAACAGCCGTATCAAGGTATAGCCTACATAAAACAAAGTGTGTGTTGCTGAAAGTATACAGAGGCTGGGTGTGGTGGCTTACACCTGCAATCTCAGCACTTTGAGAGGCCAAGGCAGGAAGACTGCTTGAGGCCAGGAGTTTGAGACCAGCCCAGGCAACAAACGTAGTGAAGCTTAGTTGCTACAAAGAAATTTAAAAATTAGCCAAATGTTGTGGCATGCACCTGTGGGCCCAGCAGCTTGGAAGGCTAAGGCGGGAGGATCACTTGAGCCCAGGAGTTCCAGACCAGCTTGGGCAACATGGCAAAACGCCGTCTCTACCAAAAACACAAAAATTAGCCAGCCGTGGTGGCACATGCCTATAATCCCAGTGACTTTGGAGGCTGAGGCACAAGAAATGCTTGAGGCCGGGCGCGGTGGCTCACACCTGCAATCCCAGCACTTTGGGAGGCCGAGGCGGGTGGATCACGAGGTCAAGAGATCGAGACCATCCTGGTCAACATGGTGAAACCCCGTCTCAACTAAAAATACAAAAAAAATAGCTGGGCGTGGTGGCGCGTGCCTGTAGTCCCAGCTACTCGGGAGGCTGAGGCAGGAGAATTGCTTGAACCCCGGCGGCGGAGGTTGCAGTGAGCCGAGATCACGCCATTGCACTCCAGCCTGGCGCCTGGTGATGAGTGAGACTCTGTCTCAAAAAAAAAAAAAGAAAAAAGAAATGCTTGAACCCAGGAGGCGGAGGTTGCAGTGAGCTGGGATTGTGCCATCGCACTCCAGCCTGGGAGAGAGAGCAAGACCCTGTCTCAAAAACAAAAACAAAGAGAAAAAGACAAGAAAAAAAAGGAAAAAGGACTGGGTGAAAGCTGGTTACTAATGGTTACTGATGGTTACTAAGCACTCTGCATGCCGGGTGCCAGGGTAACCTATTGTTCCAGCCACTTTCAGCACTGCCAGTCCCCTGTCCTCTGAGTGGCCTCAGTCCCAGGCAAACCTTTCTGTGCCTCCTCCATCCTGACAGAAATGGGGGCTTCATTCTCTGGAGAAGGCAAAGCAGTCAGTGAACTGTGGGACACCAGGTCCAACGGAAGGCAGTGAAATTCCACCAGGAGCAGAGCCATGCTGTGAGCCGATGCTGCCTGCCTGCGCAGCGCCGGCATCCCCTCCCCTGCTCCACTCCCAGAACTCTGCAACCAGGCCCCGGCCCTCCAGGCAGCTTGTTACGAGTGTCTTCTCTGGGGAATCTGGATGAGGTGGGCATCGTGGATTCCTTGCGCAAGCAGCGCGGCCAAGTCTCCCTCCAGCAGAGTCCACTGGGGCCGATCGCCCCGATGTCCCGAGCTTCTCATTGTTCTCTCAGACTGAAAGACAGGAATTGACAAGTAGAAAAGGCTCACCGCGTGGCTGAGCACAGAGCCTCTCCTAGGCACATCACCATGACATCTCAGAGCACCTAGGACACGGGGAAGGTTCAACGAGCTTCCAGCAAGAGTTCAGGGTAGAGGCAGGAAGCGGAATGGCCGGCTTACGTTTTTGTAATGCAAAAGTCAGTCAACTGAGACACAGCAGAGGCTCAGGAAGAAACGGAGTCGACTATCCTCGAAGGTCCTAGACGCGGGAGACACGACCCGGCACATGGGGCCCAATGATGAAGCACCAGGGTGTCAGGAGGCAGAATACAGGACAACAGGCAGATTGAGGCGGGAGCCTTTACTGGGGTTTCCACAGCAAAGGCAAGGCCAGGCAGGGCCAGCCGTTTAGGGAGCTTAAGGCATAGGGCTGGCCCCTGTTTCCTGGCGCCTGGCTCTGGGATGGTGAAGGCAGAGTAATCTGCCTCCTGGGGTGCACCAGCCAGAGGGAGGAGGAAAGGCCCTGGGCTGCTCACTGTGCGCCCCAAAGTCCTCTTGGGGCAGGGCCCTTCATTCTCTCTAGGAATTAGCTGGCCCTGGGAGGACAGTCTCCCCAGCCAGAAAGGGCTTTTCATTTTCATTTTTTGGAATTTTTAGAAAAGATGTCAAAACATCATAATATACAGGTAATGTGTGCGCGCGCACACACACACACACACACACACACACACACACACATACAGAGTGACGACAACACCTGGAGCTAATGGAGCAATTCCCTCCAAATGCTGGAGGGAAATCATTTCCAATCTAGAATTCCACATGTAGCCACATCACCAACGGCATGAGTGGACAGAAACGTTGTCAGACATGCAGGTTCTCAAACAGTTCTCTCCCACACGCACTCAGAGCACCGCGAGAGGTTCTGGCGCGCCACACCCGGGGATAGACAAGAACGAGGAGACAAAGGCTACAGGAACACCAGCGCCAACACACGGGAGATGCGAAGGAGACCCTGAGAGGAGGGTTTAGCCTGACCAGCTCCCAGGCTTGAGGGCAGCCAGCCTGGAACGGCAAAGTGTGACTCACAGACAGATGTGTGCAGTCTCTAGTTCCCATCCCAGCCCTGGCAGGTGCGCGACTGCAGATCCCTGCTTCCCAGGAGTTGCTAACTATCTTGCCCACTGGCTTTCCCAGAAACGAACTGTCACGGAGGCCGAGGCCAGACCACAACCCAGAAACTCTGTCCGGTTTCCTTCTCCTGGGAGCCTTGGCATAGAGTGACTGGGTTGCCTTTTCCTCACTCGCCACTTGGTTTCCTATGCATCACTTTGTTGTGCATTTCTACAAAGCAAGACTTCCCTGTCACTCTGTCTAAAGTCACAACCCTCCCACTGCCTGTCACACTAGACTCTGGAGGTAGAACACTGAAGAAATCTGTAAAGATGCCATTTCCTGCTTGACACCAAGAACAAAGGCAAGAGAGGTGTAAGTGTGTTTGCGGAAGTTATCCATTCAATGAACTGACATGTCAGTGCCTACGATGGGCCGGGCACTTCCAGATCTGGCTGAGGCCTGCTCTTGGGGCACACTCCTTTGACTGGAGGAGACCAAAGTGCACACACCTCTAGAATCTGGAACTTCCAGTAGCAATAGGTGCTTGGAAGGAGGGCAGAGCCAAGGTGGAGAGCAGGACCAGGCGGCAGCAGCTCCAGGTGTGCTGGGTGCAGAGTGGTTCTCAGCGGCCAAGGGCATTTGGGTAATTGATTCCGATTTCCTTTGCAGCATAATATTATTGTCTTCCGTAAATCTGTCCTTGGAACTAGATAGTGCACATTCTCTCTAGCGTTCACAGTTGGTTACGTAGTTAGAAAGCCAAAGCCATGGATTAGAGTTCTAGCCAGCTTGTTTCCTGTTCTTGGTTTTGCCCCAAGAATAAGACTGTGTTCTATTTCTTCCCATTTCTTCTTTACATACTTCCAGCAAATTGTGCTTTCTCTAATAAATGCTGCTAGGTTCAAAAAGATTCATTACAGTTACCTCTTTATGGCAAAGTGGTCTCCTTGACAAGGAATTATACTTTTTTGATACCATTTACTATTCTTTGAGTTCTGCTTTGCCAGACACTATTACTGCTTTTTTCATTAATTTACATTTATTCACCCAAACTGAAGGAGGTTGCTGAGAGCAGATGGCTCTCTGAAGAGTTCAGATGGTTGTTCCATGAACTGGCACTTCTGAGGGACAAACCAGTGACCCTTACCTTGGAAGGGCAGGGTCATTGGGCATAAGTCAGTAACTAGTTCACGGGGAATCATCCCCACTTTAGAAATAAGTTATGATCTGGAAGGAAACAGTCTGGAACCAAGTCTAGCAAACTCAGACACGTGGAGCAACAGTGGTCTGAAGAATGGCGGTGAGCAGGAAGCCCATGTAGATAGAGAATGGTGAGAAAGCAAAATGGCATGTAAAAGCCTAAAGCTGTGGGGTAACAAGTGAAAAGCTGAACAAACTGAAAAATCAACCGCTTTCCTTAGACCCATAAGAAAAGCTCACTTCCACTGCCCTGGCAGTTGGAGAGACAGACGGGCAGATACAGAGAATCACCACAAATGGCAGAAACATCCATGGGAACCACTGCTGGAGGGGAGACCTGAACTGTAATTGATGAATTGCTGGAGGCTAGCTATGGACAAATTGCAAAGCTAAAAACTTCAGGGGTGGCCAGTGATGGGGTGAGCATGCTTTTGTGAGTTTTACCTCCAGGAGCTTGACCAGGTCCTTACAGTATCAGAGAATAACTTCCTCATGCATCCGGCAGGGGGAGGAAAAACGAATCACTTTGGAATCATTACCTCCAACTTCTCAGAAATCCTGGAAACAAGGAAGGGCAGAGTGAAATGTTTCCAGTGTTGTGACAGAAACTCCACTGACCTAGAATTCTGTACCCTTGGAAGTTATCCTTCAAGACTGATGGAGAATAAAGACGTTCTCAGACAAATACATACTGAGGAAATTTGTTGCCAGTAGACCTGCATTGCAGAAAATGTTAAAAGAAGTCCTTTAGAGAGACGGAAAATGACATAGGGTAGAAACTTGGATCTATGTAAGGAAAGGAAGAGCATCAGAGAAGGAATAAATGAAAGTAAAAGAAAAACTTTTATTTTTCTTATTCTTAATTGATTTAACAGATAACAGTGTCTTCAAAATAATAATAACAACAATGTATTTGATTACGTATGCTTATGTGTAGATCACATATATATGCTTATGTAGCCTAATATATAGGTGGAATGAATGACAGCAATGACCCAAGGGATGACACGGAAGTACTAGGATTATTTTGTTATTATAAGGTACTCACACTACCTGTGAAGTGGTGCAGTCTTATTTGAAAGCAGGCTTGGATTAGTGTAAATGAATATGAGAAACTCTAGGGCAACTGCTGAAACGGTATTAAAAAAGAAGTATAACTGATATGCTAAGAAAGGAGAGAAAATAAAATCATATGAAACGCTCAATTCAAACCACAAAAGGAAGAAAAAGAGCAGAAAACAAAAATAGAAACAAAAGCAAAAATTAGAAAACAGCACCGAATACAGTAGATAACTATATCAATAATCATTAAATATCAATAGTTTAAGTACACCAATTACAAGATAGAGATTGGCTGGGCACGTTGGCTCACGCCTATAATCCCAGCACTTTGGGAGGCGGAGGCGGGCGGATCACCTGAGGTCAGAACTTCGAGACCAGCCTGACCAACATGGAGAAACCCCGTCTGTACTAAAAATACAAAAATTAGCTGCGCGTGGTGGTGCATGCCTGTTATCCCAGCTACTTGGGAGTTTGAGGTAGGAGAATCGCTTGAATCCAGGAGGAAGAGGAAGGTTGTGGTGAGCCGACATCGATCGAACCACTGCACTCCAGCCTGGGCAAGAAGAGTGAAACTGTCTCAGGGAAAAAAAAAAAGGGCATTACACAACAATAAAGGGGTCAATTCTCCAAGAATACATAACAATCTTTAATATGTAAGTGCCTAACAATGATGTGTTCAAATACATGAGGCAAAAACTGATAAAACAGCAAGAAGAAATAGATAAGTCCATTGACAAAGTTACAGACTTCAATACCCCTCTGTCAGAAATTAACAGATCCAGCAGGCAGAAAATCAGGAAGGACATAGTTGAACTCAACAACACCATCTATCAACCTAATATAATTGACATCTATAGAATATTTTATCCAACGGCAGCAGAGTACACATTCTTCTCAGGCTCCCGTGGAACATTCATCAAGATGGACCACATTCTGGGCCATAAAGCACACCTTAAATGTAAAATTATAGAATTACACAGTGTTTCTTTCAGAACACAGTGGAATTAAACAAGGAATCAGTAACAGAAAGTTAACTGGAAGTCCCCAAATACTTGAAGATTAAACAACATGTGCCTGAATAACACATGGATAAAAGAAGAAATCTCAAGAGAAATTTATAAGTATTTTGAGCTAAACAAAAATGAAAACACAGCTTACTAAAATGTGTAGGATGCAGAAATGCAATGCTTAGAGGGAAACTTATAGCATTGACTGCATATATTAGAAAAGAAGAAGGACCTAAAATGAATGATCTAAGCTTCCACCTTAGGAAATGAGAAAAAGAAAAGCAAATTAAATTTGAAGTAAGCAGAAGAAAAGGAATAATAAAAATTATGGCAGGCCAGACATGGTGGCTCATGCCTGTAATCTCAGTGCTTTGGGAGGGTGAGGCAGAAGAATTGCTTGAGCTCAAGAGTTTGAGACCAGCCTGGGCAACATAGTGAGACTGTATCTCTACAGAAAATAAAAATAAAATAATATTTAAAATAAAAATTATAGCAGAAATCAATAAAATTGAAAACAGTAAATTAATAGGGAAAATCAATTAAACCAAAAGCTGGTTCTTCGAAAAGATAAATGAAATTTATATGGCTCTTGCTAACTAGGAAAAAAATAGAGAACACAAATTACTAATGTCAGAAATGAAAGAGAGAACATCACTGTAGATCTCGTGGATATTAAAAGGATAGTAAAGGAATCCTATGAAAAACTGTATGCGCAGAACTTTGGAATCTACATAAAATGAATCCATTCCTTGAAAGACACAACCTGCCAAAACTCACACAAAAAGAAACAAACAATCTGAATAGGCCTATATCTAGTAAAGAAATTGAATCGATAATTAATAACCTTCCAAAAAAGAAAGCACCAGGTCCAGATGGGTTCATTGTTGAATTCCACCAAACATTTAAGCAAGAAACAGTCATGTGGCACATCAGGGCCTTTCAGTCAATGACAGACCGCATACATGATGGGGATTACAATACTTGTGATACGTTTAGATACACGAATACTTACCATTATGTTACAATTGCCTACTAAATTAGTACACTAACATGCTGTACAGGTTTGTAGCCTAGGAGCAGTAAGCTAATCCATGTAAGTTTGTATATGCATACTCGATGATGTTTGCACAATAATGAAATTGCCCAATGATGCATTTCTCGGAATATATCCCATCATTACGAGATACCATAAGAGATACCAGCTCTTTATGGTCTCTTTCAGAAGAAGCTGAGAGAATACTTCCTAATGCATTCTATGAGGCCAGCATCACCTTAATGCCAAAACTAGAAAAAGATATAACAAGAAAAGAAAACTACAGACCAATATCTCTCATGAACGTAGACACAAAAATCTTCAACAAAGTATTAGCAAATAGAATTCAACAAAGAATTGTGACTGTGACCAAGTAGGATCTATCCCAAGTAGGCAAGACTGGCTCAACATTCAAAAATCAATTAACGAGGCCTGTAATCCCAGCACTTTGGGAGGCAAAGGAGGGTGGATCACTTGAGGTCAGGAGTTGAAGACCAGCCTGACCAACATGGTGAAACCCCACCTCTACTAAAAATACAAAAATTAGTCGGATGTGGTGACGGGCGCCTGTAATCCCAGCCACTTGGGAGGCCAAGGCAGGAGAATCACTTGAACCCGGGAGGCAGAGGTTGCAGTAAGCTGAGATCCTGCCATTGCACTCCAGCCTGGGCAACAAGAGAGAAACTCTGTCTAAACAAACAAACAAATGGAAAAATAGCCTGGTGTGGTGGCGGGCACCTGTAATCCCAGCTACTTGGGAGGCTGAGGCGGGAGAATCACTTGAACCCGGGAGGTAGAGGTTGCAGTGAGCCGAGATTGTGCCATTGCACTCCAGCCTGGGTGACAGAGTGACACTCCGTCACAAAACAAAGAAAGAAAAAAAACTGGGTCAAAAATATTTACAGAAAGCCTCCCCAAAGAAGATAGGCAGATGGCAAATAAGGATATCAGAAGATGCTCCATATCATACGTTATCAGGGAAATGCAAATTAAAGCAACAATGAGACGCTACTACACACCTACTAGAATGGCCAAAATCCAGAACACTGATAACACTAAATGCTGGTGAGCATGTCGAGCAATGGAAACTTTCATTCCTTGCTAGTGGGAGAGCAAAATAGTATAGCCACCCTAAAAGACAGTTTGGTGGTTTCCTATAAAACTGAACATACGCTTACCAGATGATCCAGCAATCACACTCCTTGGTATTTACCCAAAGGAGTTGATAAGTTGTGTCCACACAAAAACCTGAACATGGATGTTTGTGGCAGCTTTATTCATAATTGCTCAAACTTGGAAGCAACCAACATGCCTTTCAGCAGGTGAGCAGATAAATAAACTGTGGTACATCCAGTCAATGGCATATCACTCAGTGCTAAAAAGAAATCAGCTCTCAAGCCATGAAAAAACATTGAAAGAAGCTTAAGTGCATATCAGAGTGAAAGAAGCCAATCCGAGGAGGCTGCACACTGTAGGATTCCACCTCTATGACACTCTGGGAAAGATAAAACTATGGGAGCAGGGGGAATATGGGAATTATCTTCCTCTCAATTTTGCTGTGAACCTAATAGTGCTCTAAAATATAAAGTCTTTCAAAACATCTGGCCTTCCTTCTCCCTCACCCTGCAAGGGCAGGCTCTGCTGCCTGCCTGTCCCAGGCTCCAGGCTCAGCCGGTTTCTGGCTGGGACCATAGGAGACCTGAGCCAGAGACTAGAGGGAAAAAGAAGGGGGAGGAGCAGCTTGGCAGCAGCTGCAGCTCCTACCAGAAGACCCCCCGTGATTCTAGGCCTTCTCTCTGTGGCCCTCCAGCCTCGAGTGGGCTATGCTGATCACCTATCAACCTCCAAGTAGTCCTGGGTACCCTTTTCCTGGTATTCACTGCCCTCAGTTGAAGTGGTTTCTGTTCTCCTGGGACTACCCTAACCTGATGAAATAGTCACCTGGAGACTTATATGGTTTGGGTCTGTGTCCCCACCCAAATCTCATGTTGAATTGTAATCCCCACTGTTGGAGATGGGGCCAGGTGGGAGGTGATTGGTTCATGGGGATGGGTTTCTCATGAATGATTTAGCACCATCCTCTTGGGTGCTCTTCCCACAATAGTGAGTGAATTCTCATGAGACCTGGTTGTTTAAGAGTGCATGGTTCACGCCTGTAATCCCAGCACTTTGGGAGGCTGAGGTGGGCGGTTCACCAGGTTAAGAGATCGAGACCATCCTGGCCAACATGGTGAAACCCCGTCTCTACTAAAAATACAAAAATTAGCTGGGCATGGTGGTGTGCACCTGTAGTCCCAGCTACTCGGGAGGCTGAGGCAGGAGAATTGCTTGAACCTGGGAGGCGGAGGTTGCAGTGAGCCGAGATCACGCCACTGCACTCCAGCCTGGCGCCTGGCAATAGAGCAAGACGGTGTCTAAAAAAAAAAAAAAAAAAAAAAAAAAGTGTATGGCACCCTGTAGTCCCAGCTACTCAGGAGGCTGAGGCAGGAGAATTGCTTGAACCCAGGAGCAGAGGTTGCAGTGAGCTGAGATTGCACCACTGCACTCCAGCCTGGGTGACAGAGCGAAACTCCATCTCAAAAAATAAAAATAAATAAATAAAAAAGAATGCGTGGCACCTCCCCTCTCTGTCTCTTGCTCCTGCTTTTGCCAGGTGACATGTCTGCTCCCCCTTTGCATTCTGCCATGATGTAAGCTTCCTGAGGCCTCCCCAGAAGCCAAACAGATATTGACACCATGCTTCCTATACAGCCTGCAGACCGTGAGCCAATTAAACCTCCTTTCTTTATAAATTACCCAGACTTGGATATTCCTTTCTAGCAATGAGACAGTGGACTGATACAGAGACCACAGTAAAAAGCTGACCATGCTTAGCTTCATGGCAGAAGGCAGTAATGGAAGAACCATTGACCAGATATGAAGCAAAAAAAGGTCCTCAAGAAATTTCAAAGAATAAAGAAGAAATAATAAAGAACACGGTCTTGGAATAGAAAATTAACAACAGAAATGGAAAAAAGCAAACAAAATCCTTTGTTTAGAATTTAAAATTCCCTTTAAAAAACCTTCAGTCAAGGCCAAGTGCAGTGGCTCACACCTGTAATTCCAGCACTTTGGGAGCCCAAGGCAGGTGGATCACGAGGTCAGGAGTTCAAGACCAGCCTGATCAACATGGTGAAACCCTGTCTCTACTACAAAAAATACAAAAATTAGCTGGGCGTGGTGGCGCATGCCTGTAATCCCAGCTACTCAGGAGGCTGAGGCAGGAGATTTGCTTGAACCTGGGAGGCGGAGGTTGTGGTGAGCCGAGATCGGGCCATTGCACTCCAGCCTGGGCGACAAGACCGAAACTCTGTCTCAAAAAAACAACAAAAAAAGCCAAAACTGGGAAATAACAGATGCTGGTGAAATCTTATGGAAGTGGCCATAAGACCCCTGGATCACAAGCCACTTTGTGATCAAAGAAACAGAAAACAGTAGTTATGGTGCGGGGCAGGGGGCTTAACCGCAGAGACAGTTCTCATAAAGACACCCCTAATGCTTGGTTGAGCTTCTGCCACCATTCCATGTCACCTTCAGACCTATCCCTGTCCAGGATAAGCAAATGACTACAGCTTCCAGAAGCCCCTAGTAAACTTGCCTACCCTTTTCATTGGCCAGAACTAGGCCAGTGGCCACCACAGTTCACATTAGGAGTTCTTCCTGAATCACAGAGGGAAAAGAGTGGGTGCCAGAATATAACCACCCACCAACAAGGCAGAAGGGAGTCTTCCCCACTGTGTCTGGTTCTCCTGAGGCTCAATCAGTCCCAGGGGTCTTCCATCTGTTTGGGCACTGAGCGGCACTATTTCCATCAGTGTCATTTCCTAGTATGTTTGTATATTAAAGCACGGTTTCCCTTGGCCAACACTTTCTCGGCTGATCTTATGCGTGTATGCTAATGAATCTTAGACTCAAACTGTCAAGTTCTACTACACTCAGGTGGGGGAAAATGGATATCATTTCTTTTGGCCCTTCAAACCCCAAGATGCTTTTGTTCTCCTTCCACTTTCCCACCTCTCCCTTGGTGATTATCTTTTCATCTTTATCAGGATGAGATGTAAATGTTAACCCCAACAATATAAAATTAAAGTGTAGCCGATGCCAATGGCCAAAGATAACTTTACTAGTGAAAGCTAATGGAAAAAGAGGTTTAAGCGCATTATTTAAACATACAAAGAACTAAGAAAGCAGTGGATGGCGTTACATACATGGTCATATGTCAGGTGTAGGGGGTCCCCAACACCACCTTCAGGAACACCCAGGCCTGCTGGAGTTAACCCTTGCTACACATAATGGGGACAAAAGTGTGTCCCATCAAGCAACAAAAACCTATCCTACCATGTTTTGTGTATAGGTTGATGCTAAAAGCTGAAAAACAAAAACAAAAATTCACATTAGAATGTCTATGTAAATATTTTCAGTGCCAGGTCAAGAAGAGGAATGCTAAGATTATATTTCCTTCTTCTATGTCCAATTCGATAGTCCTGAGCCATTTGAAAAGAGAACTTTTCTAGCATCCAGGTCCCAATGGATTCTCTTCTTACCATCGATTAGGAAAATTATGATTTATTTTACTTTGCTTCTTCTTGTTTTTTTCTTTTTTCTTTATTTTATTTTATTTTTTAAGACAGAGTCTTGCTCTGTTGCCCAGGCTGGAGTGTAGTGGTGCAATCTCGGCTCACTGCAACCTCCACCTCCCATGTTCAAGCGATTCTCATGCCTCAGTCTCTCAAGTAGCTGGGATCACAGGCACGCACCACCACACCCAGCTAATTTTTGTATTTTTAGTAGGGACAAGGTTTCGCCACGTTGGCCAGGCTGGTCTTGAACTTGTGGCCTCAAGTGGATTGTCCATGTCGGCCTCCCAAAATACTGAGATTACAGGCTTGAGGCACCATGCCCAGCATGTTGCTTGTTTTGATCATAACTTTCTTGTATAGTTCTTTCCTCCTGGTGTTTCTGTTTTTCCTTATTTTCTTGTACTATTTGCCATCATTGTATCCAACTTCAAACTCCCAATCACGCCATCTAATATGTTGAATTCACATATACACACTATTTTTTTTTTTTTGAAACTGGGTTTCACTCTGTCACCCAGGCTTAAGTACAGTGGCGAGAACTCGGCTCACTGCAACCTCCACCTCCCAGGTTCAAGTGATTGTCGTGCCTCAGCCTCCCAAGTAGCTGGGACTACAGGACTATATGCATGCACCACCATGCCTGGCTAATTATTGTACTTTTAGTAGAGACTGGGTTTTGCCATGTTGGCCAGGTTGGTCTTGAACTTCTGACCTCAGGTGATCCACACACCTTGGCCTCCCAAAGTGCTGGGATTACAGGCGTGAGCCACCACACCCAGCCATATATATATTTGATTCTTGGAGTCTTCTCTCCCAGAGCCTACCATTCTCCTACTCAAATCTGGACTGATTGCCAACCAGGCTTTCTGCCCAGTTGGCATCCCTGGTATTTCCCATCACAGCTCTCCTGGATTAGATCCATTGTCTTATGGAGCCCACATTTTCCTTTTTCTTGGCTTGCATCCTTGATTTGCTGCAGAACATCCCCAAGTAGCTTCCTAAGAAAGTACATTTGAGAGACAAATTTTCTTACCTCTTGTGTATCTAAAAATATTTTTATTCCATTGTCACATGTAATGGATATTTTGGATGGTGTATTTCTATATGGAAAATAATTTTCCCTCAGATTTTAGAAAGTATTGCCCTGTTATCTTTGTATTTTCTTGTTGTCCTATGATCTTTTATCATCCAGTGTTATTATAAACTCTGCTGCTGCTCTAATTCCTGTTCCTTTTTCTTGGTTTCATTTTTCAAGAATTCTTCTTAGTTGCTTGCTGGGCTTCCTAAATCACTCTTCAAAGTCCTTATATTTTCTCTTATGTTTTTATCTGTATTGTTTTGTTCGATTTTTTGGAGACTTCTTCCATTTTGTTTTCCAATATTTCTATTGAAATTTGAATGTCAATAATCATATCTTAATTTCCAATAATTCCTTCTTGTTCTCTGACTGCTCTTTTTACATAATAGTCTGTTCTTGTTTTATGAATACAGTATTTTCTTTTAGTCCTGTAGATATGCTAATTAAATTAAAATTTTTTGTGCATTCCCTGAATTTTCTTGAATTCCAAGTTTAATTTTTTTTCTACAGTTTTATCTTGACTCTTTTTCCTGTTGAGGGCTTTCATCAAATTTCTGATGATATTTATTGGCTGATTTATATTTAATAAGGAAGCACTGGGTAAGTATTGTGGATTTAATCTGCTGTTGGGCCAATAGGTCTGTTTTCCTGCTGTGACTCTTCTCTGTGTAGGGCAGGGAGGTGAGGAACAGAGTGTCTCCCAGATGCTGGAATGGGGAAACAATTGTTCAGGGGTTGTCAGCATCCATGCTGGAAGCCTTAGCTCTCTACCGACATTTCAATTAATTTCTTTAGAGAACTGTCAGCTGTTTTTCTTGTAGGCCCGTGCCAGCTCCCAGCTCAGCTGTCTTGCTGGGAGAAGAGGTTCCAACTGGTATAGTCATTCTGTACTGGGGCCTTCAATTAATCCCCATGTGTTCAATCCTATTTAATTCTACTGTTTTCTACCACATGCCTGCTGATTCTGATTGTCTAGTGTAGTATCTAGCAAACTGGCTTCTACTTCCTCTGTGGCTCCCTTGTCAAATATTCTAACCTGGATATTTACTACCTATTTTATTCATCAATCAATTCCCATATGCTTTCTATAAAATTGTTGTACTCTGTCCATTGATGATAACCTCCCATCCTCACCACATTCTCTTCACTCTGGTGGGTTTATTCCTTTCTTTTTATTTTTCTTTCTTTCTTTTTTTTTTGAGACAGAGTCTTGCTCTGTCACCCAGGCTAGAGTACGGTGGCATGATCTCGGCTTACTGCAGCCTCTGACTCCCGGGTTCAAGCAATTCTCTTGCCTCAGCCTCCTGAGTAGCTGGGATTACAGGTGCATGCCACCACACCTGGCTACTTTTTGTATTTTTAGTAGAGGTGGGGTTTCACCATGTAGGCCAGGCTGGTCTCAAACTCCTGACCTCAAGCAATCCACCCACCTCAGCCTCCCAAAGTGTTGGGATTACAGGCATGAACTACTGTGCCCTGCCTCCTTTCTGTTTCTTGACATTCTTCTTTTAGTGGACTTCTATGAGTAAAGAAGGAAAACTCGTGTGTGTGTGTGTGTGTGTGTGTGTGTGTGTGTGTGTGTGTGTGTGTGTATGTGCGCATGCTCATGCACATCTGTGATCTGTGCCTGCTCATGGTGTCTTGTATCAGAATTTATTCATTTCTTGTCTATTATCTAACAAATATGGTTAAGGCTATTGATTTTTCTAGGTGACCACCATAGCCATATCTCCTAGGTTTTAATATATAGCGCTCTCAATGTTGGTCATTTCTGTTTTGAGGCAGGGTCTAGCTCTTTCTCCCAGGCTGGAGTGCAGTGGCGCGATCCTCCCGCTTCAACCTGCTGAGCAGCTGGGACTACAGGCGTGCACACGTTCAGCTAATTTATTCCATTTTTGGTAAAAACAGTGTCTCGCTTTCTTGCCCAGGCTGATCTCGAACTCCCGGGCTCTAGCAATCCTCCCACCTTGGCCTCCCAAAGTGCTGGGATTACAGGTGTGAGCCAGTGCTCCTGGCCTGGATTAGCTCTTCTGAAATACATATTTTCTATCAGTTCAAGAGATTTTTTAGACAAATGGAGTACAAATTTCTGTTGTCTGCCATATTGATAAAATCCTTCTGGTTGTGGGCTTTCTGTCAATTACCATCAATACTAGATTTTTCTGGTTTTTAACTTCTACAGTCCTGTTTTTAAGGGGACCTTAAAATGTTTTAGTCCCATTTTCTTAAATGACCCACTTTTAATTCTAATAGTAAATAATTCTGATTATAGTATATTTTTCTAATTTACAATGGCAAATGTGAAATTGTATAACTTAAGTCCCTTCTATTCGGTCTAAGGAATTTAGCAAGATTCTCTTCATTATTTTGTAATCTTTCAAAAACTTCTCGATTTCTAGTCTTGTACATTACTCTTTCCAATCTAGATTTAACTTGTTATAGCCCATGACACTTCTTGAATTTTGATTGAGGCAAAGAATTTCCAGAGTAATTTATGAAGAATTAACTTTTTTTTTCTTAAATACATCGCTTTTTAATTTCATTGGGCATAAGAATAACATGACAATGTTATTAAAATACAGATTTCTGGTTCCACCCCAGACATACTGAAAACAGAATCTGTGAGGTGAAGTTCTGGAATCTGCATGTTAGCACACAGCCCCAGGAAGTCTGAATATCACATGTTGATATAAACTAAGTAATTACTGTAGTGAATAAGATTTTAACAATATATTCTCTTTTTTGGGGGGGTATATTTGCTTGGAATTCCAATTATCACTGTATGAAAGAAGAAATATAAATTGTGTATACAGAGTTTATAAGTGTTTATGTAAACAGTGGAATTTGTCAGAGTTATATTTTTATTTAGCTTTTTTATAACTAGAAATAAGCCACTAAGCAGAAAGGAAATCAGAAACCTCAAAAGATAGTTATGAATTTCCTAATATTTCACAGGATATTTTCATTATTTGGAAGAAAAAAGTGCCCTATGGATGTCAAGAAATAAACAGATGAATACTAAATGCAACTTAAGAAAAAAGAATAATGAGATTACTGTTCAGAAAATTACTCCAAATACTGCAATTTCTATATGTATATATTATTATTTTGTTGTTGAGACGGAGTTTCGCTCATGTTGCCCAGGCTGTAGTGCAATGGTGCGATCTTGGCTCACTGCAACTTTTGCCTCCCAGGTTCAAGCAATTCTCTTGCCTCAGCCTCCCAAATAGCTGGGATTACAGGCAGGCGCCCACCACCATGCCCAGCTAATTTTTGTATTTTTAGTAGAGACAGGGTTTCGCCATGTTGGCCAGGCTGGTCTTGAACTCCTGACCCTGGGTGATCCACCTGCCTCAGCTTCCCAAAGTGCTGGGATTACAGGTGTGAGATACAGCACCCGGCCACAATTACTATATTCTATTACATATACTGTATTTGTTTTATGAAGTGCTTGTGATACTTGTATCATGCACATATACATATGTCAAAATTTTTGACATTCATTTTAATCTAATTAGCTTTTATTTAGCAATTGGTGAATGGAACAGTATCCCTTCTAAAATTAGAAAGGTGCTCTGATTAGCTGAGCACAGGAGGTAAGCTTTATAGGTAGAAGAAGGCTAAAGAAAGCAGAAACAAGGAACAAAAAACGAATTGTTTGTTACAAAGTTACATTCCTTACAGGGTTGAAACAGAGGGGACTTCCTTATGCTGGCTCAGGTAAACTGGGCCTCTTCTAACTGGTTGCTGTGAATGGAATCTCCTGTTATTTATTTTTAGTGATTTTTAATTTTTTTATTCAAACAGATTTTGACAGATCTATTAAAAAAAAACTGGCCTTGTTTAAAGAAACTTGGTTCATCTTATGAGTTAAGAATGCTTTTTTTGAGCAGTTTAATGGTTTTATCACATGACTGATTGATACTATGCATAGAGTTTAAAACACACATATCTTTTTTTTTTTTTTTTCTTGAGACAGCCTTGCTCTGCCACCCAGCCTGGAGTGCAGTGGCATGACCTCGGCTCATTGCAACCTCTGCCTCCCAGGTTCAAGAGATTCTCCTGCATCAGCCTCCCAAGTAGCTGGGATTACAGGTGCCTGCCACCACGCATGGCTAAATTTTGTGTTTTTTAGTAGAGACAGGGTTTCACTCTTTTAACCAGGCTGGTCTTGAACTCCTGGCCTCAGATGATCCACCTGCCTCAGCCTCCCAAAGTGCTGGGGTTACAGGTGTGAGCCACTGCGCCCAGCCTAAAACACACGTATCTGAAGAGATGACCTGCATATTAATTTGCAATAGAAAAAGAAATCAGGAGCGTGCATCCCCGATGCAGGGACGTTGGAGGCAGAAAGCAGGAAGGAGACTTCTAAACAAACAGTGACTCTATTACTGAGGAAAACCAAAGAAGACCTGTGTAGATAGGTCCCAATTAGACACCAGCTACTGGAAGAGCTTCCTCAGAGACTGATCAAAATATTCTCCACTATATATGACTGCAAATTGCACACCCTCGTGGGATCAGCGAGAACCCTGCAACAGCCCTGGGCCGAAGCTGCCACGGTCTGTGGCATCTGAGGAAACTCAACTTGGAAATCATGACCGAGACCCTGAGATGTGTCACGTGAACTTCAGGATGTTCAGCTGCCCGGAAGAGCTGGACCCCATCTAGGCTTTGAGGAGACTCACTGAGCTGTGCCATCTGTGGCTGAGGCCTGACCTCCACACCAAAGAGCAGATCCTGGACATGCTGGTGATGGAGCAGTTGCCCCAGGAGCTCCAGGTCTTAGTCATGATGAACGGTGTGCAGAGCTGCAAAGACCTGGAGGACCTGCTACGAAATAACAGAAAACCCAAGAAATGGTCTGTGGTCAACTTGCTTGGCAAGGAGTATCTTACGCAGGACTCAGATGCTGAGATGCCCGAAGCCCCCGCCAGTGTCAGGGATGATCTGAGAGACATGTCCAGCCAGCGGGCCTCCTCTGTGAATGAGATGCCTCCAGGTGAAGGCCAGGCCAGCCAAGAGCTACAGACCCTGCCCAGGATCCCTGCACTGTCCAGGGGGCAGGAAGAGGACTTCCTGCTGCCAGAGACTATTGTCATAAAAGGTGACCCAAAAGCTCTTGGGTCACTTGGAGGTGACCCTCCAAGCCAACCTTGGAGAAGATCTGAATGTAGACAGGGAAGAGAACATAGGACTTACATTTTCAGAGCCTCAGCTTCCAAAGGGTCCCACAGGTGTGGTGAGAGCAAAGGAGGGGAAGGAACCAAAAAAAGCCTCTGTGGAAAGTGTGGCTGCTGACACATCTGCTGCCTGCATTGTGGAGAGAGAAGCTTCAGCTCACAGCGAGAGCAGAGGAGACTCTGAATCCGAGCGGTCCCAAAAGAAGCAAACCAGATCCTTCCTTCATTTCCCAAGAAAGGCCTCAAGGAGGAGCCTCACTTGTGGGCAACAAAGACAGCCCGGGGCAAGCTGGGATAAATCCAGTTCGTTCCCCAGACCCTGCAGGTGCAGTCAGTCAGCCTGTTGGCCAAGAAGCCATGGCACTGCCACCCCTTGCATGTGTTGAGTGCAATAAAAGGTTTAAGTATTACGGCAAGCTAGTCATCCACAAGAGATCACACACAGGAGAGAGACGCTTTCAATGTCATCTCTGTGGGAAGCGCTTCATGCAGCTCTCAGACCTTCGAGTTCACCAGCGAATCCACGCTGGTGAGAAGCCCTACGTGTGTGACAAGAATTAACATTTTTATAATGTTGATGGTTCCTTTTCAGGAATATGGTAGTGTCTGTTATTTTTTTTAAGGTCTTCTTTTATGGTTTTCAGTAAAGTTTGATAGCTTTTTGATACAGGTTTTGACATTTCTTATTAAGTTTATTCCCAACAGCTTTATAATTTTTGTAGTGAGAGTGAGTTGAATCTTTTTTTCCTCATTACATTTTCCAGCTTTTTATTACTGCCCGTGTTTATATGCCTGCATCCTAAGACCAGGGAATTGACTTGAAATGGGTCTTTCTCCTTGCAGTGAAGCACCAAGGATGAGGTTTAAAAGAGAATGGAAGAAGGATGTATGTGGGGTTTTTTATTTTTATTTTTTAACTGACACATATTTAGGGAGTACAATTTGATATTTCAATATGTATTTACATTGCACAATGACCCGACCAGGGTAGTTCATGTACATATCACCTTATACATGTACCATTTCTTTGCTGTGAGAACTTGCAAAAGCCTCTTTTCTAGGTATTTTGTAACATACAATATACTACTGTCAACCATAGTCGCCCTGCTGTGCAATACAACAACAGATTTTTTTTTTTTAATCGAGTCTCGCTCTGTCACCCAGGCTGGAGTGCAGTGGTGTGATATCGGCTCACTGGAACCTCTGCCTCCCAGGTTCAAGCGATTCTCCTGCCTCAGCCTCCTGAGTAGCTGGCGCTACAGGCACCCACCACCAAGCCCAGCTAATTTTTGTATTTTTACTGGAGATGGGGTTTCATCATGTTGGCCAGGCTGGGCTCGAACTCCTGACCTCAAATGATCCACCCACCTTGGCCTCCCAAAGTGCTGGGATTACAGGTGTGAGCCACTGTACCCAGCCAAAACACCAGAATTTATTCATCTTATCTAATAATAACTTTGTACCTGCTGACCAACCTCTCCCCATCCTCCTCTCCCCATCTTCTCCCCAGTCTCTGGTAACTACTGTTCCACTCTCTGCCTCTATGATATCAACTCTTTTGTTTTTGAGATTCCACATATGAGTGAGATGATGTGGTATTTGTCTTTCTGTGTCTGGTTTATACCCCTTAACATGATGTCCTCCAGGGTCATTCATGTTGCTGGAAGTGACAGGATTTCATTCTTTTTTTTTATGGCCAAACAGTATTCCACTGTGCATATGTACCACATTTTCCTTATCTATTCATCTGTTGATGGACACCTAAGTTGATTCCATATCTTGGCTATTGTGAATAGTCTTGCAATAAAAATGAGAGCGCAGATATCTCTTCCACGTACTGATTTCATTTCCTTTGGATATATACCAGTAGTAGGATTGCTGGATCAGATGGTAGTTCTATTTTTAATTTCTTGAGGAACCTCCATACTATTCTCCGTAGAGACTATACTAATTTACTACCCCACCAACAGTATGAAAGTATTCCCTTTTCTCTACATCTTTGCCAACTTATCTTCTTTTGTCTTTTTGATTAAAGCCATTCTAGCTGAATTGAAGGGGTATCTCATTATGCTTTTGATTTGCATTTCCCTGATGATGAGTGATGTTGAACATATTTCCCCTCCCTCCCTTCCTCACTCCTTCCTTCCTTCCTCCTTTCTTTCTCTCTTTCTCCCCCTCCCTCCCTTTCTTCCCTTCCTTCCCTTCCTTCCCTTTCCTTCCTTCCCTTCCTTCCTTCCCTTCCTTCTCTTTTATTGAGACAGCGTCTCACTCTGTCACCCAGGCCAGAGTGCGATGGCATAATCCTAGCTCATTGCAGCCTCAAACTCCTGGGCTAAAGTGATCCTCCTACCCCAGCCTCCCAAGCAGCTGAGATGACAGGTGTGCACCACCATGCCTGGCTAATTTTTTATTTTTTTAGAGACAGTGGTCTTGTCACGTTAACCAGGCTGATTTTGAACTCTTGGACTCAAGCAATCTTCCCACCTTGGCCTCTGGGATTACAGGTGTGAGCCGCGGTGCCTGGTGAGCATTTTTCCATATACCTGTTGGTCAGCTGAATGTATTCTTTTGAGAAATGTCTATTCAGGTCTTTTGCCCTCCCCCCCCCCCGCCTTTTTTTTTTTTTTTTTAAGAGACAGGGTCTTGCTTTGTTGCCTAGGCTAGAGTGCAGTGTGCAATCATAACTTACTGTAGTCTCAAACTCCTGGGCTCAAGCGATCATTCCACCTCAGCTTTCCAGGGAGGTGGGACTACAGGTGTCTGCCACCACATTTGGCTAAGTTTTATTTATTTTTTTTTGTAAAGACAAGGTCTTGTTTCTTGCTATGTTGCCCAGGCTTGTCTTGAACTCCAGTTCTCTGATTTAAAAAAAAATCATAAGTAGATGTTGAATTTTATCAAATACTTTTTCTGCATCTATTGAAATAATTATGTGGTGTTTTTCCCCTTGTTTGTGAAGGTTGAGTTTCTAATTTTAAACCATATTTGCATTTTTAAGCTAAAATCCAACTTGGTTGTGGTAGATCATATACTGCAGGATGCAGTTTCTTTGTCTAGAATTTTAAAACTTATTTCCACATCTTGTGTCATACTTTTCTTGGCTCATTGTAGTAGATATATTAGTCTAGTAAAATAAGTTTGGAGACATTTCTTTCTTTCCTGTGTATGATTGGAATTGCCCACTCATTAAAGATTTGGTAGAAGTCATCCATAAAGGCCTCTTCGTCTGTCTGTTTCTCTCTCTTTCTCCCCATCCCGGTGTGTGTGTGTGTGTGTGTGTGTGTGTGTGTGTGTGTGTCTGTGTGGCCGTGTGTAGGGGAGTGGGTAGATTTTTAAATACATAGTCAATTTAATTTCATTGTGGTTACAGGGATTTTCTTTTTCTAGAGTTTGTTTTGGTAAGCTGTACTTTCCTAGGAATTTATTCATTTTGCTTGTTTTCAAATTTACTGACACACAGTTCATAATAAAACCTTTTAATGAGTAATATAATTTACTTTTCTCTTTATGTCCACCTTGTTAGAGGCTTGGCTTCTGTTTTTCAGCATTTCAAAGAAGAGGTTTAAAATTTTCTCCATTCTTTCTATCATTTGTTTGCATTTCACTAAGTTTTGTTCATCCTTATTTTTCTTTCTTCTACTTTTCCAGGTTTACTCTGTCATTTCTTTATGGCTTCTTGAACTGGACGTTCAGCGTGATGACTTGCTGACCGCTTTAGCTCCATCTGTACACTCCAGCATCACACACCCAATGGTTTACTCAACATCTTCACTTTCACACCACTGCGCACCCCAAGCTTGATATGGCCAAAGCAGAACTCTTGATCTACACATCTGAAAATGTACTTTTTCTGTAGTTCTCCCCACCATGGTGAAAGGCACCCTTATTCCCCCAGGTGCTCAGGGCCCAATCTCAGGCATCATCCTTGTTTCTTCTCTTTCTCTGTGCCTTACACCCAATCCTTTTGTTTAATTTTGAAAATAGATGTTGAATCTCACAACTTCTTCGAGCTGCGCTGCTACCACCGTAGTTAAAGCCACCATCATCTCTCTCTCCTAGACTGTTCCAGGGCCTAGCAACTAGCCTTGTGCCATAGTTTTGTCCCATCACATCCAGCTTTCCACTCTACACCTGCAACATAGATCAGAGGATGTCAGCTCCTGGCTCAAAATCCTCTGAGGGTTTCTCATGTTAGAATAAACTCTCGGTTCTGGCTGGGCGCAGTGGCTCACGCCTGTAGTCCCAGCACTTTGGGAGGCCAAAGCGGGCAGATCACTTGAATTCAGAAGTTTGAGATCAGTCTGGGCAACATAGTGAAACTCCATCTCTCCCCAAAATACAAAAACTTAGCCAGGTGTGGTGGTGCGCATCTGTGGTCCCAGCTACTTAGGATGCTGAGGAGGGAGGATTGCTTTGAGCTCAGGGTGGATGTTGCAGTGAGCCAAGATTGCACCACTGCACTGCAGCCTGAGCAACAGAATGAGACCCTATCTCAAAAAAAAAAAAAAAAAAAGAATAAACTCCCAGTTTTCATAGTGGCCCCGGCTGCCTCTCCAATCACATTCCCTACCACTCTCCAGCAACATAGACCTCCTTGTTAGTCCCCAACATGCCAGGCATAGTCTCTCCTCATGGCCTTTGAACTTGCCTGGAATGTTCTTTCCCCAGATATTCATATGGGGGAGGAAAATGAGGGTGAAAACCAGTAGCTATCCAAATAGCATTCCCTTCACTCTTACTTTATCTTTCTCAAAGCCTTTATCACTATGTGAAATTATATATTAGACTTATTTGTATGCTAGTATGACTCTTCCCGGCAAGAATGTTAGTTTGCTGTCTGTTCAGTACTGTGCACCCAGAACCTGGAAGGGTGCCTGGCACATAGCAGGTAGTCAATAAATGAATGGGGGCAGGCAGCCAAATCAGAACCAGGTTTTCTTGCTAAGCACAGAACTAACACAAAGATCATTGCACGAACTGGATAATGACTGGCATCAGGGTAAGGTCCCCTTAACAAACACTCCTGTCCTGAACACCTGGTTGGCTAACACTTTTTCCATGCTCTTATTTTCCCAAAACACAGTTGCTGGATCTCAGCTCCAAATCACATCTTCCAGGCAGACCTAAGTGCAGCTTTCTCTGCGCTCCCATTTCTCCTTATTCACACCTCCACCAAACCATCTGATCCAACAATGACAGGTGTCACGAGGCCTTGGCATGCACTCTCTTCCCCCGCCAGAGTTCTGCGAAGGCCAGGGCTGGGATTGGTGTCAGTTTATTCCCCGCCCCTATGAGAGCGTAAGCACCCGGCAGGCTCAGATGAAATAATGCAACGAGTAGGCCTCTGAAACCAAGGCCCCTCAGCTGGAGCAACGTCAGGCTCCAGGGCGGGCAACTTTGCTGCTTCTGCTGAAGATGGTGATATTGAGAAAATGCGGGTGCAATGAAACCCTTTTGCAGCGCACTCGGTACCTCTGTGGACAGAGGGTCAATCGCGCCTCAGGGCCGCGCAAACAGGCGTCCCGAGCCTAGGCCCTCACTTGCCCCAGCATCCGCAAGGGCCCATTAATCCTTAACATTCAAATTCCGCCCACTAAACCAGCCCCTCCGCGCCCAAGCCGCCTCTTTTCCCCAAAGGACGGCCGAAAGCAGCCAATCAACAGCTAGAGGGGTCTGCCCCCTTTTCCCTGGCCGAAATGGACAGAAAATCTCGCCAATTGACGACATCACCGCTGAGACTCCCCGCCCCAGCCCGGCCGCCCCAGCCAATGACGGGTGGGCTCGCAGCTGCGCCGAGGGCGGGGCGCGGGCGCGCAGGTGCAGCAGCGCGCGGGCCAGCCGGGAGGGCGGGGCGCGACGTCGGCCGTGCGGGGTCCCGGCATCGGCGGCGCGCGCGCTCCCTCCTCTCGGAGAGAGGGCTGTGGTAAAAGCCGTCCGGAAAATGGCCGCCGCCGCCGCCGCGCCGAGCGGAGGAGGAGGAGGAGGCGAGGAGGAGAGACTGTGAGTGGGACCGCCGTGGCCGCGGGCGGGGACCCTTGCTGGGGGGCGGGGGACAGGGGCGGGACGTGGCGCGGGAGGGGCCCGCGGGGTCGGACGACACGGCTGGCGGATGGCGTCCCTCCTCTCTACCCTCCCCCTCCCTCCGCCGGTGGCGACTCTCCCCTCGGCCCGTCACCCGTGCTTGCGGGTGACCGTCTTCGGCGCGGCCTCCCCGGAGCCGCCTTCGCCAGGCGCCCTTCTTCCTCCGGCCCCGCGGGCGCCCCTGTCGCCGGGGCTTCGCCTGTCGGGGCTGCGCGCGCTCCTGCCCTTCTCGGGGCTTTGGGCCGCGGCGTCGTCGCGCGCCCGCGGCCCCGGTCTCTCCCTGGATCGCGCTCTCCCCTCTCCCTCCCTCGCGCGCCCCCTCTCCCGTTACTCGGCCCCCCCACCGGCGCGCGTGCGCACTTCGCCTCCCGTCGGGAGAGTGCGCCACAAGGGCTCCTGCGCTCTCACCCCCATCTCCGGGCTTTGCCTCCCCCTCCTTCTCGCCCATTCCATGAATTTCTGCCCCCACCGCGAGCGAGTCGGTCCACCGGCTCCTTTCCTCATCTAGCAGGAACAAGTAGGTGGGGATTATTGTCCACAGAAGGCACTAGACATTGTGTTCTGGGTCCCACAACTCATCGTAAAGAGGTGGTTATAGTTCCCGTCAGGAGCCGTGGGTAGGGTACTGTGCGTCCGGCGGCACCCGAGGCTCTTCGGCGCGAGCGTGTCCCCAGGGTGCTCAGAGGTTCTTTGGGGGTGCTGTGGCCTCGGAATGTGAGCACCCTCCCATCCTACCCTCCCTTCGCCGGCGATCTTCCAGTTACATAAGTGGAGTGGGACATAGTAGGTAACCGGCTCTCATCGCCCCGGAGCGTTTCGGATCACCGATACGAGATGGGGCAAGTTCATCGCGACGCTGTGGCTACTGTTCGTTGTGCCCGAAAGGTTATTCTCTGTTGAGTTTGGTTATGATCGAATCACCCAAACTGAAACTCAGATGACTTTTATGTGGCGGCGGCAGTGTTCCTGTGGGTTTGCACTAAAGACTTAGGGTCATTATGAAGAGTTTAAAAGGATTGCTCTCGCAGGGGAGACCGCTTATGACACTGATAAGTATGGACCCCGAGGGGGAAAAAGCCCATTCTGGAATCGCTCTGTGGGGGTTGCTTCTGTTGTGAGTGTGTTCGGGTGTGGGTTGGTCACAGCAGAAATGGGCTCCACCACAAAATTGATACTCCTGACTCATGGTCAGGCAGATGTGTGCTTCTGGTTATTTTTCCAGGAACAGGAATGGGCTCTGCCGAGCCTTTCACAGGTTGTCTGTATGCTGTGTGGGATCAGTACCCCAAACTGTTGAGATAACAGGATCGAATTCAGGGGTTGGTTGGTAATCCAGGAACCGAACCTACTTGGATGTGGTTCTGAGTGGTTTGAACATTGTAGGACTCTTCTAAGTTTTAGGCATTTTGTTATACGGTAGAAACGAGGCATACACGGCCTCGGTAGTATCATTGCAGTAATAGGTAATCACTCTAGAGAATTTTGGATTCCGTGCCTGGGATGTTCATCTGTATCTCAGCAATTTCAGTTAATAACCAGAGTCAGCTTACCTCGTGGATCTTTTGAAATATGCTAGGTCCCTATAAGAAGACAGGGTCTGGATTTTTTCATCTTTTGGGAATTTCCACCAAGGATTTAGGAAAATAGGCTTATTTATGGCCTTTTCAGGATTTCTGTTTCAAATGCCAGTCAGGAAGTCTAGGAAACACTTGCTTTTATTTTCTTACCTGGATATGTCAGAACTTTAAATAACACAATCAATCTAGAAGTAGTAAGTACAGTTGAATAAAATAAGTCACCAGAGGTCACCCATTTGTGGCAGGTCAGCTAGGTGGCTGATCACTGGAATACAGTCACATCCTCAGGCAGACACACAAGCCTCACTTGATGATCACAAAGTTTGTACATCTCAGCTTGAGACGTGACAAGTTGAGGTCTCTGCTTTGTTCTTCATAGTTGGTAGTTCGTCTCCCTGGTACCCCTCCAGTTAGCTGTTTGTCACATGCCTGGCCCTTTCAACAGCGCAGGCAGCTTCCAGAGTATAGTTTTCTCCACAGAGTGCCTGTTGGAGGGGTACCTACCTCCCTTTCCATTGTCCTAACGGCTTGAAGAAACTGTCGATGGCTTTCTTGTTAGTACTGGCCTATCAAACCTTTCTGTTGCCTGTTACTAAAATTTTGCCTGGAATGCTTTAACCTTAGAGTGCCGGGTCTTTGTTTCACCTGATTGATAGGAGAGTATCATGCAGTCAGCCGTTTTCTGACTTTTGGGCTGTTGAAATCCTGAGGTAGGTCTGGGGCCAGGCACAGACCACTGTGTGTTCAAAGGGTTATGGTGCTTGCATTCTGTGTGTATGTGTTTGTGATTTCCAACCAGAGTCGTTTCTTGTGCCTGCCCTGCCTCTGTGCAGTCTCATCTAGCGGGGCAGGGAGGCATGCTGTGGAATTTGAAAAAAAAAAAAAAAAAAAAAACTAAAAACTGGCTAGATGAATTTAATAGGATGTTGCCCCTCCAGAACATTACTCCCATGTGGAGATGGAACGAGAAGTTCATTTCTTTAACGTAAAATAAAGAACAACAGAGATAAAATTGTTAGTTCCTTGCTGGAGCCTGGTTTCCACTGCGAATGTACCTGCTTGGGACTCTGCATGGTAAATGACGTGTCCTGGAACCTGAAATCTTTTTATAAAGGCTAATATCAGCAGAAATCTTTTAATTAGCTAAGAGCAGTTTGTTCTCAGGCTGCCTGAGTTATCTCGGAGGAGGAGAGAATCTCAGAAAATGTTTGGTATTTCTAGTAACCAGTGTTTTCAGTGTGGGGGGTAAAGCACGGTCCTAGACTGGCCAGTTCCAAAGAGTGTGGCAGGACACCTGCTTGTTTTCCCCGCCCCCTGCTGTGGTGACATCCATGCAGACCAGTCTTGTGTGGCTGGCAGACGCGATTTTTTTTTCTTGGGTAGAGCATGATCACAGCTGCGATGGAAGGACCTTGTCCTCAGTGCTTCCATACCAGCCCTGTCCAGTGAAACTCCCGCCGTCCCAGCAAGCCCCTGTGCGTGTGCATCATTCCGGGTAGGACAAGATGTGAACAGGTCCCTTTTCTTTCGGCTTGCTTAAGTAGAAGTTGTGCTCTTCTGCTTTTACGTGTTCTCTTCTGCCTTTCTCTTGCAAGAAACCTTTTCCTGTCGAAAGCTTGGTTTGCGTGCTATTGCTTAAATACTTTGGTTCCACCACTTTGGTGCCATGTATGGTGTGTGGAATAACTGAGTGGGAGCCAGAATTGGGGGGTGGACAGGGCATCCCCATGCCCACATTAAAGGGGGAATGACCGTTTCATTAGAGAATAAAGCCTGATATAACTTCTTCAAGGCACATGTATGCTGGGTCTACTGGCGTGTGAATGTGTCCCCGCTGTGGTGTGTGGCTGTTTTGCAGTTACTGTAGATACTGTAGTCTGGGCTCTCATTATTGCTCCTGAAGCTGACAAGACCAAACCTTAGTAAGGACGCACTTGTCTTCCTTGCCTAATAGCTAGGGATGTTGTGTGTGTGTGTGTGTGTGTGTGTATGTGTGTGTGTGTGTGTGTGTTTGTGTGTGTGTGTATGTATGTATGCATTTTCTGTATTAGATTTCACCAACTGCTCTATTTTCTGTCTCTTTGACATGAAATCTTAATCAATGATCTTAAACTTTAAGATCTAGAAGGATCCTTACTCTAGCATCATCAGTTTACAAACAAACAAAAAAAACTTGTGTCCCTGTGAATTTGTGACTTTTCCAGGGCCTCCTAGGCAGGATACCAGTTTGATCTTTTTTTTTTTTTTTTTTTTTCTTTTTTAATATAGCTAACCAAGTAGTACTATTAACTTGACTTCTGGGATTTCAAAACTTAACTGTTTAAGGGAACTACAAGTTCTAACTGAGCTCAAAACATAATTTTAGGTAGTATCCTGGTAGCTATAGAGCAGCAGTAGACCAGTAAAAGACTTGATTGGTGTTGCCCTTCTTCTGGGTTTGATTACATGAGTAATTGTGTTAGTAGTCTCTAAGTTGTACATTCTGATCTGCTGTTTTTAGCCTAAAGATAAAAGTGCTGGGCAGGGCACAGTGGCTCATGCCTGTAATCCCAGCACTTTGGGAGTCCGAGGCGGGTAGATCACGAGCAGGAGTTCGAGACCAGCCTGATGAAATTCTGTCTCTACTAAAAACACAAAAATTAGCTGGGCACAGTGTTGGCGGGGTCGGCGAATGCCTGTAATCCCAGCCACTCAGGAGGCTGAGGCAGGAGAATTGCTTGACGCCAGGAGGTGGAGGTTGCAGTGAGCCAAGATGGTGCCACTACACTCTAGCCTGGGCAGCAGAGCAAGACTACGCCTCAAAAAAAAAAAAAAAAAAAAGGCCCGGTGCGGTGGCTCACGCCTGTAATTCCAGCACTCTGGGAGGCTGGGGCGGGCAGATCATGAGGTCAGGAGATCGAGACCGTCCTGGCCAACATGGTGAAACCCTGTCTCTACTAAAAATATTTTAAAAAATAGCTGGGCATGGTGGTGCATGCCTGTAGTACCAGCTACTCAGGAGGCTGAGGCAGGAAAATTGCTTGAACCCAGGAGGCGGAGATTGCAGTGAGCTGAGACTGTGCCATTGCACTACAGCCTGGGCGACAGTGCGAGACTCTGTCTCAAAAAAAAATAAAAAATAAAAAAAGAAAGAAAGAAAAAAAAAAAGTGCTACTCTTGGGCCAGCATAGTATCAGAAATTAGCTAGTTAATATGGGGCAGTTTAGGTTTTAAAAAGGAAATGATGGTTATCTTAATGACAAAAAAGGTACTGACAAAAGGCCTTTTTTGAACCTAGGTTCAAAAGCAAAAGAGAAACTATCAAACTAGTAACTCAGTTTGTTGAACATCAAGATTGATCTGGGAGGCTTAAAAGTGATTGCTGTGAAATAGACTTGCATGTTTTGGATGATGGCTTTGGGTCTCCTAGAGCACTTGGTTTCCCTTGGTGCTGATTTTTTTCTCTCAGGATTAAAGCCCCTTTACCTGATGCTATAGCAGCTCATTGCAACTTCATTCAGCTGCTTGAAAAAGAAGGGAGACCGACTCTAGGTTCCATGTGGTCTTTCAGGGATGGTGTTTTGATGTTGCATATTCTCTTGAACATGTATTCTCTCCCCAAGAATTTCTGTGTGACGTGATAGAAGAAATACTTGCCAGAAATCACCACTTTATATGCTTTTATAGTGTTGAAGTGTCCCCTAGAGGTGACGAGACTTGTGATAGTGTTGATTCTAACAAGCATGAATCTTTCCTTTATTTTAGCACTGTGTGTTATGTGCCAGTAATTTGCAGTTTATCCTTTGTTTCTAGCTAGGTAAGCTGGGAAATAGCATAGTATTTGTCTATGTGTTTGTCTTCAAAATGTCCCAAGTAGCCCTGGGAAAAAGGTCGTGCAGCTCAATGGGGGCTTTCAACTTACAATTTTCTTTGTTTTAGGCTCCATAAAAATACAGACTCACCAGTTCCTGCTTTGATGTGACATGTGACTCCCCAGAATACACCTTGCTTCTGTAGACCAGCTCCAACAGGATTCCATGGTAGCTGGGATGTTAGGGCTCAGGTAAGTAACCTTCCTTTTTTTTTTTTTAGTATATGTCCTGGTTTGGCCATCAGTTTTTAAAAAAAAAAAAAAAGGAGAAAAGATATACTACTCTTGGACAGTATAAAAGTACCCCGAAGACTAAAGACATAACTGCGCCAAACTGTGCCATATAATAAAAAAAAGTCACTTCCCTGAGCCCTGAAAGGTCAGTTTGGGTAGGGTTACTTGGTAGCCATAGCGTGATCTGGGGGCGGGCGTCAGATTAGAGCCGGAACTGGTGATCTGCAACTTCAGTTCACCTTGAAGCAGATCAGCTGAGCCAAGAGCACTCGCACTGAGCCCTTCTCCTGCGCTGCTGCTGTTGCCTAGCAGTCTGCAGCATGTGTTTGCTTCGGTTTGGGGGAAATGGCTTAGTGGTCAACATTAATGAGCAGTGGTAATGCATTTTCAGGTATGGGAACTGGTATGTTGTCGGTCCCCTAGAGGGACACCCTCCTGAAAGCTGTCGCAGAACAGCAGGGCCCATGGCTGCTGTCGTGTGCTTGCCACACTCCTCCCATGGCAACTAAAGAAAGTATCCAGATACACATCCAGTTCTTGGGACTCTGGAGGAGGATGAGTACTTTGTAGAAGGCTGGGGGCTCAAGTTATTCTAGATCTGACACTCGGTGCTGTGTCAGCTGCACTTTGAACTACTTGGCACCATTGTGTGGACTTTAGTTTTATGAAAATGAATGGTTCCTTAATTTCTCAACCTTCAGGCTCGACATCTCAAGCTCTTTTTTTTTTTTTTCCTTGATTGGTGATCAGCTCCACATTTGATGTTTTGACATGTGGATTTCAAAACTTATGTGTGGTAAAGCAGAATGTTTCAATTGAATTTCCCATTTTTTTTCCCTAAGCAGAAAATGTTAGTTTTCACATATGCTGCCATTGTGATTCCAACTGAGGCCCTAAGTGGTACTTGTTGTGTCTCTCAAGTGGTTTCTGACACCTCACTGTGAAGCTGTGGTAGACATCTGTAAGAAATAGCTTGTTGAGGGATTATGTGAGAGCAAGGTTTGGGTGAAGGAGAATAGAAGGTGTGGAAGGAAGCGAAGAGCATCACACTGCCTCCGAATCTCAAATTTGATTCTACTCCTGATCCTGTGACTCAAATTGTCATTCTCCTTTACTGCTGTGGGGTGTGCTCTGGGCCTGGCTGACAGGACGTTCTTTGTACTCCACACATTTATGCTGGTGGGAGTTGGATGGCTAGTGCTTTGTGCTTTGTCTCAGAAATTGTGTGGACTAAATGTAATATGGGCAGTGAATGGGTTTTTCTGGAAGATGTTAGGCTTGGAGGGTGGTTTGGGTTTTTTCTTTCATTCTTTTTTTTTTTTCTAGACGGAGTTTTGCTCTTGTTGCCCAGGCTGGAGTGCAATGGTGCGATCTTGGCTCACTGCAACCTCCGCCTCCTGGGTTCAAGCAGTTATCCTGCTTCAGCCTCCCAAGTAGCTGGAATTTCAGGCATGTGCCACCACGCCTGACTAATTTGGTATTTTTAGTAGAGATGAGGTTTCATCGTGTTGGTCAGGCTGGTCTCAAACTCCTGACCTCAGGTGATGTGCTCACCTCTGCATCCCAAAATGCTGGAATTACAGGCATGAGCCATTGTGCCTGGCTGGTTTGAGTTTTTAAGAGTCTTTTTCTCAGGTTACAAATGGAATTTTTTTTTTTTTTTTTTTTTTTTGAGGCAGAGTCTCACTCTGTCACCCAGGCTGGAGTGCAATGGCATGATCTCGACTCACCGCAACCTCCACCTCCCAGGTTCAAGCGATTCCCCTGTCTCAGCCTCCACAGTAGCTGGGACCACAGGCATGTTCTACCATGCCCAGCTAATTTTTTGTATTTTAGTAGAGATGGCATTTCACCATGTTGGCCAGGATAGTCTCGATCTCCTGACCTTGTGATCCACCTGCCTCTGCCTCCCAAATTGCTGGGATTACAGGTGTGAGTCACCGCACCCGAATGGATTTTATAAAACAGGCAGGGGTGACACCATAGTTTCTCCTAAGAAATGTACGGAGAGTTCAACCTAAGGAAGCTAATTGAAAGTAAACTTTAAAAAACAAATATAGAACTAGATAAATAAATGGTGGTGGCAACAACAACAAATATAGAAAGAGGAGATTTTAAAAAATATCTTACTGCTTATGAATGGGAAATGTGTAGCCATTTGAGCTTCAAAGAACTTTTGAGGGAATTCTCAAAGGGCAGTACCTGTCTTTATCTATTTTTCTTCTTTTGCTTTTTAGAGAATTACAAAAATAGTATATGGATTTATAGAAAAATCAAACCACTTAAAAATTTATCAGGTGGCTGGGCGTAGTGGCTCACACCTGTAATCCCAGCACCTTGGAAGGCTGAGGCGGGTGGATCACCTGAGGTGAGGAGTTCGAGACCAGCCTGGCTAATATGGTGAAACCCCGTCTCTACTAAAAGTACAAATATTAGTTGGCTGTGGTGGCTTGCACCTGTAGTCCCAGCTACTTGGGAGGCTGAGGCAGGAGAATTGCTTGAACCTGGGAGGCGGAGGTTGCAGTGAGCCAGGATCACGCCACTGCACTCCAGCCTGAGCAACAGAGTGAGACTCTGTCTCAAAAAAAAAAAAATTATCAGGTAAAAAAAAGAAAGCTCCCTGCTTATTCTCTGCTCCCACTACCCAAAATAACCACTGTTAATAGTTTAATGTAGATCCTTCTACATCTTTTAAGACTGAACTGTGTACTTTTTGTGTTTGTAACTAACAAACAGGGTGGTGTTTTGTTGTTGTTGTTTTTGAGACGGAGTCTCGCTCTGTTGCCCAGGCTGGAGTGCAGTGGTGCAGTCTTGGTTCACTGCAACCTCTACCTCCCGGGTTCAAGCTATTCTCGTGCCTCAGCCTCCCTAGTAGCTGGGATTACAGGCGCCCGCCACCAAGCCTGGCTAATTTTTATATTTTTAGTAGAAACAGGGTTTCACCGTGTTGGCCACGCTGGTCTTAAACTCCTGACCTCAGGTGATCCGCCCGCCTCGGCCTCCCAAAGTGCTGGGATTACAGGCGTGAGCCACCGCGCCCAACCTCAGGATGGTGTTATATATGCATATTCTGCATTTATCCATCTCATATATCCATTTTTAGATAGCAGTGTAGTCCAGGGCTGACTTACCATCGTGCATTTAATTGTCTCTCTATTGGATTTCCTAGTGGTTTGTTATTAAAAATACTACAGGATTGAAATTCCTCATGTGCCAGTCTTTTTGAAGAATGGCTGCCTAGACTTGGAATTTCTGGTGGGTACCACCGCATTGCTGTCCAAAATGGCTATCCCAGTTCCCGCAATATTCTGAGAAAGTGCCATTGTCCTATATCCTCCCAGAATTGGAATATACATCTTTTAAATTGGTGCTGCTTGGATTATTATTACTGAGGCTAAACCTCAGTAATCATTGTCACAGCTCTTAATGTATTAAAGATGTTAACTCTGTCATGCAGATAGTTTCCTATTTTGTCATCTGTCTTGATTCTTGTCTTTCTGATATAGAAAATTTCTGTTATGATTTCTTCGTTTTTACACTTAGGAAATCCTTTTCTACTCTTAACAGATCAATAGTCACCTATATTTTCTTCCTAAAATATCTGATGGTGTATTATAATTTTACACACATATTTAATACATATTAAAGGGTCAGATGCGGTGGTTCATGCCTGGAATCTCAGCACTTTGGGAGGCTTAGGTGGGTGGATCGTCTGAGGTCAGAAGTTTGAGACCAGCCTGGCCAACATAGTGAAAACCTGTATTTACTAAAAATACAAAAATTAGCCAGGCGTGGTGGTGGGCGCCTCTAATCTCAGCTGCTGGGGAGGCTGAGGCAGGGGAATCGCTTGAACCCAGGAGGCGGAGGTTGTAGTGAGCCAAGATCACACCACTGCACTTTAGCCTGGGCTACAGAGTGAGACTCTGTATAAAAAAAAAAAAAAAAAAGAATTTTATAGATAAGTTGTCCTGTGTTTTTCCTATGATTAAAAAAAATACCTGTTTTGTATTTAACTTTGGGGTGGGATGAGGTTTAGAGCCCACTTAGCCAGTTGTGTCTAAGACACTTGGTGAACCAGTCAATCCAGTCTTCACCTTTAGCAAATGCCGTGTTCTTCAAGTGAGCAAAGTATCTCTTAAACTTTTCCCTATTTTCTCTATAAAGTTCTTTTTTTCTAAATTTTTTCTTTGTGAGGCTTGATGGCCGGCCTGTCAGCAAACAGTTGTACATTTACCCAACAAATATTTGAGCATCTGCTTCAAGCCACGACAGTGCTGAGCCCTAGAAGTGGTACCTTCTCCTTTTCTGGGGGTGGAGCTACAGTGCTCATTCCAGAAGACTTAAGAAAATAGCAGATCGTCACGAAAGTAGGTTTTACTGCCGGGCATGGTGGCTCACGCCTGTAATCCAAGCACTTTGGAGGCCAAGGTGGGCGGATCACCTGAGGTTGGGAGTTCAAGACCAGCCTGACCAACATGGTGAAACCCCGTCTTGAAAAAAAAAAAAAAAAAAGTAGGTTTTAGATAAACGAGGAGGAATCCAGAGGGTTGTTTATACATGTTTTAAATCTGGCATAAGTTGGAACTTTAAGGTGGACTGTGACATAGCATAGTTTGTTTTCCAACTCATGTAATTGTGGGCTGATTTTTGTCTTGAATTATGATAATGGTAACTTTTTTCTGTTGAAACAATTCTACATTCATCTAGCTTGGTTGGGATGCAATGAAAGTTTTATACTGGTAAAAATGATAATTTTCTTCTGTGATCATTTTGGAACTTTCCTATAACAGCTGAGAAAAATAAAGACAGAGGCTGGGCGTGGTGGCTAGTGCCTGTAGTCCCAGTTACTCGGAGGATGAGGCGGGAGGATCACATGAACCCAGGAGTTTTAGGCTACAGTGAGCCATCATCACACCACTGCACTGTAGCCTGGGCAGCCTTGTTCTTTAGAGTGAGACCCTGTCTCTTTAAAAGAAAAAGAAAAAAAAGCCTTTTTTTAGTGAACGTATTTTTAGGGTAGCAAGTGTAATTTTTGTAAATTACATTATTTAAATGTAATAAATATCCTCAAAACAAGCAGGATTCTGATTTGGATTGAAAATGTTTTTTTACTTAAAGGAAGAGGGATAGAATAAATTACATTATTAGGGAAGAAGCTTCTTGTATAAGGCTGGGGGTTTTAAATGATTTTTTGAATAGTTAGATAGACAGTACAGAATTTGAAAGGTGGTATAAAAAGTTATATGGGGCTGGGTGCAGTGGCTTTTGCCTGTAATCTCAGCAGTTTGGGAGGCCAAGGCGTGGGGATCAGTTGAGGTCAGGAGTTTGAGACCAGCCTGGCCAAAGTGGAGAAACCTCATCTTTACTAAAAATACAAAAATTAGCCAGGCATGGTGGCACATGCCTGTAATTCCAGCTACTTGGGAGGCTGAGGCAGGAGAATCACTTGAACCCGGGAGGCAGAGGATGCCGTGAACCAAGATCATGCCATTGCACTCCAGCCTGGACGACAAGAGTGAAACTCCATCTCAAAAAAAAAAAAAAAAAAAAGTTATATGATAAAGTCTCTCTATTACCCTGTCCCCAAACATTCATTTCTTTCCCTGGCAGCCACTATTACCAGTTTCTTTAAAAAAAAAAAAAAAAAAAAAAGTGGGAAGGGGCTCCGTTACGTTGGAGGGCTGGAGTGGTCTGGAGTTCCACGGTGTGTTGGGCTAGAGGCCACCTCTCCTGTGGCCTCTTAGTGTCTCGCGGGCGGGTTTTGACTTAAGCTGGGTAGAGACAGCCCTTTGCGGATTTAAACAGACTAAACATTAAGCAATACAGCTGCCTCAAATCTTTGGGATTTTCAGAATGACTGACACTGCCAAAGCTGTTCCAAACTTTGAAGAGATGTTCGCTCGTAGATTCACAGAAGATGACAAGGAGTATCAGGAATACCTAAAATGCCCTCCTGAGTCCCCTCCAATTGTTGAGGGATGGAATAGCAGAGCTAGTGGGAACCAAAGAAACAGAGGCAACTGATTGCAAGATAACAGTTCAGAGGCAGGGACAGCAGATGGGGCTGACCAAGTGACAAATCGATCCAATCAGTGGCATGGACGATCCTGGGGTGACAATTACCCGCAACACAGACAAGAACCTTACTATCCCCACCAATACGGACATTATGGCTACAACCAGTGGCTTCCTTACGGTTACTACTGATAGAAATGGTGGCAGCTTTTAGTAAAAGCATTTACTCTGTTACTATGACAAAAGTTTTGGGTGTCTTCTGTTGGTCATAGTTTTGCATATGATTTTAGAGAATGGATTATTTTTTGGAAGTTGAGACTTAAAAAAAAAAGATCTTGCTTTTGAGATGTGATGGTTGCTGGTAATACCTGAAATTGTGGATAAGATTGCTTGACTTCTACCTCAGAGTCTTCCTTGTTTCACGACGTAATAGTGCTTTTGAGTTTGGTATATTTTCTTGTCTGACCTCTCGGAGATCTTTGTTTTACACAGAAATAAAAATTTTAAAATAGAAAATGCTTGCTTTTACTTTGTAAGGTAAGCGAGTATCCATATACTTAGATTGCTCGTTTCTAAAATTCTAGAACTTAATACAGTCAGCTCATGAATGCACAGCTATACTTCTTGTGAAAGATTGTATATAACATCAGCAGTTGAAAGATAAGACAATTGCTTTTTTTTTTTTTTTTTTTGCTTTTGTTATGTGACTGTGGTACTTCGTGATTCCTTACTCTATAGATAATGAGTCAGCTCCACATTTATTTGGGTCTCTTTAGAGGGAAATCAGTAATAAAGCTGTAAAATAAGAAAGGAATCATTGTCAGTTTGTGTCTTGATCTGGTGGTGGTTGGGATTAGGGTAGCATCTTTTTATATACCCACTAAGGCTTTTCGCTGACAACGTAGTGGATCAAAATTCACACATGGAAACATTTAACTGTGTGACGTTCAAACTTTCCTTTTTAATCCTGTAAATAATACTGCATTTTGATTGTTCTTACTTTTTTGGTATTTAATGTGGGCTGATTTTACAATGTTATATTCACTTCTGGATGCATACCTCTGCTGCTTTCTCTTCTATAAATAGTGATGCTATAAACTTCATTTCACAGAGATCATTCTGTCTCACATCATTTTAATGGTTATTACAACAATGGTTTTATTCAAATAAAATTTTTTAAAAAATGTGTGTGTGCAAATTTTTATTATGATAAAATATATATAACAATTTACAATTTTAATCATTTTGACTATACAGTTCAGTGGCACTGAGTACAGTCATGTTGTTGTAAAACCACCAATATCCATCTCTACAACCTTTCATCTTGCAAAACTGAAATTCTGTACCCATTAAACACTAACTCCCAGTTCTGTCCTTCACCCGCCCCCGGCAACTACTATTCTACTTTTTGTCTCTATTGGACATATTTTTGTGTGTTTGGGTTTGTGTATATATTTTACATACGTGTATACATACACAAGGGTATGTGGGGGTTGTGTTTTTATACACACTATAAAATATTGTGCACATTTGTTTGTTTTAGTTAATGCATCCTAGAGATTATTTGGAATCATTTCATAGAGAGCCATATGATTCTTTTTAAGGGTTGGATTTAAATAGTCTATTATGGATGTACTACAACTTATGTAACTAGTTTTTAAATTTTTTGTTTATTGTTTTTAATTTTTTTTAGAGATGGGATCTCACTCCATTACCCAGGCTGGAGTGCAGCAGCGTGATCATAGCTTACTGCAGCCTTGAACTCTGGGGCTCATGTGATCCTCCCACTTCAGGCTCCCTTGTAGCTGGGACTACAGGCATGTGCCACCGTGCCTGGCTAAATTTTTTATTTTTATTTTTGGTAGACACGGGGTCTCACTTTGTTGCCCAGGCTAGTCTTGAACTCCTAGGCTTGAGTAATCCTCCTGCCTTGGCCTCTCAAAGTGCTGGGATTGCAACCATGAGCCACGTAGCCTGACAAAAGTGGCCTTTGAATTGCAGACTTAAAGAAAAAGTTGTGTATGAGTAGATAAGCATACAAATTTATGACTGCAGCACTATTTGTAGAGATCAGAGAGCTGTTAGGCTAGGAAGAAGTTTTTAGCAGTTAGAACTAGAAAGCAAGACTTTGGAAACTTCCATTTATTCAAAAAGAGACCTCATCTGAGCAGGGCATGTGAGGCAGACCTTTTTACTTAACAAGGGGAGCTTCAGCCAGTTCTGGTTTGTGAATCTTGAAGAAAGTGGAACATTTTTATTTTGGGAGCATTCTAGGTTGTGTTAGCTCCTTTTTACTTGGGATTGGAGAGTCTCCCTCTGCTGCTGGACCTTCTGCCTCTTTTGTGCTGTAATATGCATAAGAGGTATCCTGGAAGTATTCAGGATCAGGTTGCGGTTGTTTCGTTGTTCTGGGACTGTTGAACCCTTTATATATATATAGCAGCACTTTATTTAAGCTGTGCTAATGGAGCATCTATTATGTGTCAGTTACTGTGCTAGCTGCTGGAAACTATCCTACCCTCAGCAGTCTTCTGGTCTAATGGGAGGTACAGACAGGCAGATGGGCTATGACTTTACAAGAGGCTAACTTTTGTGATGGAGAGACGTTCCAGCCACTAAGGGAGCACATAAAAATCAAAGGAGATCCCACCAAGACTTGGGAGGTGGGGGTCAGGGAAGACACTTCTTTGAAAAATGACTTCTAAGACCTGAACATAAGGAAACATTAACTAGGTTAGGGAGAAAGCATTAGTGGGGAGAGATGCATAGTCTTGTGGAAGGACCAGCATGTGTAGAGGCTCAGACAGGAGAGAATCTCTCTGGCCCATTCAGAGTAGTTCAGTATGTGAAGACGAGGCAGGAACAACCAGCCAGGACATGTGGAGAGAAGCATTTTTCTTTTCAGATTGGGCAGTTAACAGGTGTTCAGGCATCACTGCTTCACATGTGCCACATAAGCTCAGCTTTCCTTCCAGGCTCCGTCACACTCACTCTCAGGTGTTCCCTGGGGCTGAGAAGGCAGTGTGAGGTGCTCAGCCCATCAATGCTGTCCCTTTCCACCGCACCCAATCCACTGGGCCCCTGGGGCCCCCACTCCACTCCAGGTCTCTTCACAGAACGTTCTTTCCCTTCACTTCTGTCCCAGGAGACCAGGGAGACTCATGGGGACAGGACATCAT
This sequence comes from Alouatta palliata, assembly GCA_004027835.1. Classification (NCBI taxonomy): domain Eukaryota; kingdom Metazoa; phylum Chordata; class Mammalia; order Primates; family Atelidae; genus Alouatta; species Alouatta palliata. The sequence continues at coordinate 28,675 of PVKV010009243.1, read as the reverse complement.
CTTCTCCAGCACAATTCATTCTCTATTGCACAGAAATGCTGGGCTGTGAGAAGGTCAGGAGCTTGCATGGAATGGGAGTCAGGTATGGTACAAAGTGCACTGCTTAGTTCTACTGATTTTTTTTTAATTTTTATTTTTACATAAGACTTTGGATGGTGAAAGAAGCAGTATGTGAGCAAGTTCACTCCTGTCTTATCATCTTATCAAGTACCAGGTCTACTCTGATGAGCCCCTGTGGACAGCACTGCTGTAGCTCCCCAAGCCTGGGCTCAGGAGGTGGGACTTAAGCCCTGTTCCAGGCTCCTTCTCCATGCCGGCTGCTCTTCCACCATGCCTCGTGTTGTTCTAAGGTCCTGTCTTCCCATAGTCTTCCCCTACCCTCTTCCTCCCCGGCCTCTACACTCAGTTCAAGTAATAGCTACTTGGGTACTTTTCACCCAGACTTAGGAAATGTTAGCAGTTTGCCGTATTCCTGTCAGCCCTCTTTTGTGAAACTCAGGACAGATTCAGCTGAATCCCAGCCCTGTGGTTGCACTCTCTGTCTGCTTTGCTTCCCCAAGGTAGCCTGTCCCTTAAAGGTGACCGTGATACTCCCCATGCAAGGTTTTTGTTGTGTTACAGATGACAACATGGAATAAAGTGTTTTGCAAATTTACTGGAGGATATCCTACTAGAGGAAACATCCTACAACTTACTCTTTTCACTCAACACTTCACTTTTGAACCTGGTCCATGTTGCTCCGTGCAGACCATGTTCATTCATTTGGTATGTCTCCTTGTGCCATAGAAATAGTTTTACAACAGAAGCCTGACCAGAGCCACGAGGGAGAAGGAGATTGTAGAGAAACAAGGATTGGCATCTGGTTTATGTTTACATCCTTTAGTCCTTTTAACCAAGAAGAAGATGTTTTTATTTCCATGTTTGTGAAAGCTTTCCACAAAAAAAAGGCATCCATTTTCTAGACTTATTAATAGGGCAGTCCAAATGTTTTATTTTTAGATTTGAAAGAAAGCAAAGTAGGCTTCTGAGATATACACATTTCCCTTTGTCCCTGTCTCCTTTGCAACATTCCACATTGCTGCTTAAACGTGAACTTGAGCACTTTGAAGCATGTGCTTACTCTCTATGTGTGAATCATTTTTTTAAACATTAAAGCATTTTTGGCTGGGTGCGGTGGCTCACGCCTGTAATCCTAGCACTTTGGAAGGATGAGGTCGGTGGATCACTTGAGGTCAGGAGTTCAGGACCAGCCTGGCCAATATGGTGAAACCCCATCTCTACTAAAAATACAAAAATGGCTGGGCCTGGTGGCTCACGCCTGTAATCCCAGCACTTTGGGAGGCTGCGGCAGGCGGATCACGAGGTCTGGAGTTCAGGACCAACTCCATCTGGAGTTCAGGCCTGGCCAACATGATGAAACCCTGTCTCTACTAAAAATACAAAAATTAGCTGGGTGTGGTGGCACATGCTTGTAGTCCCAGCAACTCGGGAGGCTGAGGGAGAAGAATCACTTGAACCTGGGAGTTGGAGGTTGCATTGAGCCGAGATCGTGTCACTGTACTCAGCCTGGGTGACAGAGTGAGACTCCGTCTAGAAACAAAACAAAAATTAGCTGGGTATGGTGGTACGCGCCTGTAATCCCTGCTACTCAGGAGGCTGAGGCAGGAGAATCGCTTGAACCCGGGAGGTGGAGGTTGCAGTGAGCAGGGATCATGCCACAGCACTCCAGCCTAGGTGATAGAGCGAGACTGTCTCAAAAAAATAAAAATAAAGCCCTTTGGTAGTATGTAAGTTTTGACATTACTTTGATAAGTTGTATTTAAAAATTTTCTACACATAATAACTTATTTTTAAAATACAAGTTTCTGTGTGCCTCTGGGTTTTGTGTTTTTGTAAACAGCAGAAGGTATTAGTCCATATTAAACAGTAATTTGTTCTGATATTTTCAGCTGTTTTTGAAATTACACTTGGCAAAAAAAATAGACAAATGTCTGCAGTTGTGACAATTTGTCTTTTTGTTCTTTTTAACTCCAGAATAAATAATTCTAGTGAGTTTTTTTCTTGGCTTGTAAGAACATGGGAATGATTAGAGTCATAACGCTTAAGTAGTTGGGGAAGGTTGAACGTCTGTAATCAATTGTATAAAATTTCCTGCTCATCCTTCTAGGTTGTTTAAGACAAAACAAAAAAATACATGGTATTTATTAAGCTCTTATAAAATTTGTTACAAAAGTAAAACATCATTGTAGAAAACTTTGAAAATGCATATAGGTACAAAGATAAAAAATTAGGCCAGGCATGTGGTGGCTCACATATGTAATCCCAGCACTTCGGGAGGTGGAGGTGGGAGGATCTTTTGAGCCCAGGAGTTCAAGACCAGCCTAAGGAACATATTGAGACCCTATCTCTACAAAAATATTATAAAACAAAATAAAATCACTCTGGTGATTCCACTATCCAAAGAAAACTGCTGTTAATATTTGGTGTGTATCTTTCTAGACCAAGGCCTTCAACCTGGATTGAGAATTCAGGGCAGGGGTCTGTGACCTTGGATGGGAAAAACATTCGATCTTTATTTTCACTAATCTCTCTGAAGATCCAGATTTTTAGCCAGGCATGGTGGCTTACGCCTGTAATCCCAGCGCTTTGGAAGGCCGGGGCAGGCAGAGCGCTTGAGCCTAGGAGTTTGAGACCAGCCTGGGCAACATAGTGATACCCTGTCTCTTTAAAAAAAAAAAAAAAAAAAAAAAAATCCAGCCAGACATTGTGGCTCATGCCTGTAATCTCAGCACTTTGGGAGGCTGAGGCTGGGGGATCACCTGAGGTCAGGAATTCAAGACCAGCCTGACCAACATGGTGAAACCCTGTCTCTACTAAAAATACAAAAATTAGCTGGGCTTGGTGGCAGGCGCCTGAAATCCCAGCTACTCGGGAGGCTGAGGCAGGAGAATCACTTGAACCTGGGAGGCAGAGGTTGCA